>JABUQX010085334.1:27500-38753 GCA_015478945.1 Trachelipus rathkii
TGATTAAGATCAATTTCGAGTATCATTTTGGATAAGCATAACATAAAAATTCAAGTTCTTTATACAAACATCAAACAATATTTGTTGACGTAACAAAGTTTTCACATCTAATAAAGCTTACTTAGTATCATCTGAACTAGAATATAACTCCCCAAAGACAAACTTAGCACATCTTAAACAGGATAAAAAATGTTAACGATTAACAAAGTTCCCACTTAACACCAGTAAAGTAACTAATATAGCAATACAAAGATGTAACCTACTTACACTTTTCTAACATATCGGTTATTTTACATTAAGACTGTAATATTTAACAAAAAATTTACCATAACCGTGGTAATTATCATACAGACCAATGAGTATACTCTAACGTAACAAATTTTTCACATTAATAAAGCTAACATAGCATCAACTGAACTAAAAAAATAATTACAACAACAAAAAGAACACATCTTAAGCAGGAATAAGCAGTCACCATTAACAAAGTACCGCACTTAACCACCAGATTAAATACTAACATTGCATACATTACGTAACTTATTCACACTTTGTCAGGCATATTTCTAATAACAATGTTTAATTTTACATTAACATGATAATATTTAACAAAAATTTATAACCTTGTGTAACTATCATATAGACCGACGAAAGTATGCAGTCGTCAGCAAAAGTTTTCATATTAAAAGTCAACATAACATACCAGAACAAGAATATAATTACAAGGCAAACCAGACACATCTTAAGCAAGGAATAAACTTGCTAACATTAACAAGATCGCACTTAATATCAGAAAGTAACTAACAAGACCTCACAGAAAACATAAATCCATTCAGTACTTATCAACCATATATCCAACACGACAATGTTAATTTTACATTAACATAGTAATATTAAACAAAAAAAAAATTTAGCATAACTACTAACTAGCATAATACTAGTGGGTAAAGACAAACAAAGTAAAGTTTTTTATTCTCTGTAAAGCTAAACTATGAACATAACATACTTAACACAATGGCTGCACGAATAAACAGCCAGCCCAACATCTTAAACAACAAAGCGTACATAAGGGGACAGTAAAACATGTTTTCAAGTGTATAACATATAATTTCCCAATAAAAAGAACATTAAATAAATTAAATAACATTCTACATGATAAGTTTTTTATTCAATATATTTTATCCATCTAATCAGGGAATAGGGCATTCTGTATAATGAGCAGTTCTATATGTTTCTCAGAGATTCAACACCATCCGAAAGATGTAAGCATAAATTACAACTCGCTGCACTTAAACCATTTTTCTGATATTTCGGTTCAACAGACTACTCGCTCTATCCCAGAGAAGTAAAACGTATCCTGGCTGATATTGGTTCCGGATTTGCCGCATACAGGAGATATTCGGAAAATTGGCATGTCCCGCGTGAATATCGTAGATTACACCAGGAGCTATTATGAATTGAAGTCTCGAGTATGGCAACAACTCTTGATGAGACTTAATTCGTTTTCATGTTAAACAAAGCTGTTATATTTGCAGATGTCTGAACAGTGAAACCTATACACGTACGCATGAATGTGACAGCATCATTGGGTTTCCAATAGTGGTACATCAATACTTTTAACATTATTAGATGCAGTGAAAGCAAACATTCTATTCTATTATAGCCCTCAAGCTGTCACCTCATGATTTCATCAGAAGACGAGTCAAGATACACATACTCAGCCTTTATCCAAGCTTGAGCTGTCGATAATCGTTGAGAATTTCTTCAACTCGAATGATTAAAGGTATATATTGGCACTCCAATTGGGAACACAGGTAATTATCTGCTCTCCATCTTTTATTGAAAAAATGTAAATGACACATCGTTGGGTATTACAAGATCCTCGTAAAGAGGACGTCCGTAGGAGCAGAACGAGAGGTCATCATATCAGCACAGCGAAAATGTCTACTTGACGAAATTCGTACTGTATAAACAGGATCTAAAGGTAATGAGTTCTTTCTTTCGACCAATCAGATGAAAGTAAACAAGAATACGACGTACGATGAACCATATCAGTTCAAAAGTGCATATTATCTCGCTAGACAACAACAACAACAACAACAACAACACAGCAACAACAACAACAAAAACAACACCAACAACAACAAAACAGGCAACAATAACATAGTAACAAGAATAAGTTCTTTATTATACAACAGCGAATATATGCTAACGTAACATTGTTTTACATTAATATAAAGCTAACATAGCATTACCAAGAACTGAGAATATATTGTACAATAAACCTTACGTAGAATAACAACTAACATACAAAGTTCCATAACTTAACAGCGGTAAAGTACCTAACACAGCATACAAACAGCAACCTTCACTCGTTTTCAAGCATATCTCTAACATTCAATGTAATTTTACATTAACAACAGATTTACGTAGCATTTAGAGTATCATACAAAACAAACAATAGTAAAACCTGAAATATTTTTAGGCTTATCTCTTTTTAGACTACACCCCCCCCCCTTTCAGAAAATTTCAACTTGAAACATAAAAATGATTTTATGCTTTACCATTGCATAAAGTGATGCAATAACTATTAATTTATTAAACAAACTGTAGTTCGGCAACGGCTTGCATAATACATAGGTGACTCTGCTGCACTGTATAGATTTGAGAGCTGATTAGATATAAATCAGTGAGCTACCGATGGGGATTCTTAATCAAGGAGCTCTTATGATCAACACTTTAAGACACATTTCGTTAGATCCTGTTGTATCATCGATATGGTTGTTAATGAAGTCATTGGTCTTCGATGACGATCTTGAAGCATCATTCGATATGGTTGTTAATGAAGTCATTGATTCTATATTACAAGACTTAGACTATGATAGGATTCGTATGAGGGTTGGAATCAATTTCACTTTGGGCGATGATCAGTCACCTGACCGGAAATACTATGTAAACATCAGTTACAGGGGTATATTAGACAATATAGAGGCTAATATATCCCTGTAACTGATGTTTACATTAGTAAAGTTCATCTAGAGAAAGGTGCTGTAGGCTGTGCTTTCAAAGCTGTTGTTCTGTTTAGGAAAATAACTCATGATATCATAAAGCAACTAAGAATATAATATACAAAGGCAAACCTAAAACATACCTAGCGTATGAATAATCAGGCTTAACATCTGAAAAATACCTACTTATCAAGTTAAAGTTAGCTATAGGTCATACATACTCGATATGCCCACTTTTCTCGCATATCAGCAACAGGTAAAGTCGTATCATCTAACAAAAAATCCCTTAACAAAATAACCAATCTATCAAAGAACAAACATCTTGAACTATGAATTAACACTATCTTCAACAAAGGTCACTCGTTTTGAGTATAACATCAATTGATCTATGAATAACGTAGACGTTAGCAAAATTCTAGGGCAAACCTAACATTAGTCAACAAAAACTTAAACCTAGGCTCACGTTTCTAACATATCATCGTCAGTTAACACAGTAATATCTTACAAAAACTCATCATTTCTCTAACAAATCAGTGTTATTTTCACATTGTCATAGTAATATTTAACATAACGTACCTAACTTACGAATAAACAGTTTTCATTAACCACCAAGAGTATCTAAAGCAACACATTACCTTCCAAGAGAAATCCCAGGGGGGATGCGCCCCTTGAAAGGTGTGAATCCCGAGAGGGGGATCACCCGAAGGGGTGTAAGCGGCTTTGGCCTCAGCCCGAAGGGCTGAGCCTTACCCCTCCTTTGGAGGGTAAAGCCCGCTACACCCCTTCGGGGTATCCCTCGTAAGGATTCACACCCTTCTCAAGGGGCGCATCCCCTGGATTTTCTCTGGAAGGTAATGTGTTGCTTTAGAAACTCTGTTAAAGAAAACTGTTTATTCGTAAGTTTTAGGTACGTTATGTAAAATATTACTATGACAATGGGAAAATAACACTGATTGTTAGAGAAAGGATGAGTTTTTGTAAGATATTTCTGTGTTAACTGACGATGATATTTAGAAACGTGAGCCTGGGTTAAGTTTTTATCTGATATATATTTAATAGTTTTAGTGTGCCCTATTATAGAATCTGGTCAGATGATGCGATGTTTAATTCATTACTTCAATTGAGATTTATACTCAAAACAGTGACACTTTTGAAGATAGTGTTTTAATTCATAGTATCAACGATGTTGCGGTATTTATTGATTTAGTATTGGATTTGGTATAGAGGGATATTTTGTAGTGATACGACTTTACCTGTTGCTGATACTGCGAGAAAAAAAGTGGGAAGCAATACGTGAAGATATTTGAGAGCATATCGAGTATATGTAATGACCTTATTAGCGACTTTTACATTGGATAAGTGTAGAAGGATTTCTAGTAAGATGTTAGTACTGATCTTTTCATACGCTAAGTATGTATAGGTTTGCTTATTGTCTTATATTTATTTTATTATCTTAGTTGCTGTTTTATGATATAGAGTTAGTTTTCCTTAAACAGGAACCAACATGAGCATTAAAATTAAAACTATAATTATTAATATATAAATATTAAATATAAAAAATATATATTATTTTAATATTATATATATCTCATATATATTATTAATATATTTATACAAATACATAATATAGATAATATTTCTGCCGTAGATATTTATATATAAATAAATATTTATTACAAATGGGTGGAATTTAGCATCATTATTTTCAATATAATATTTATTCAAGGCATTCTAAAATAACAATATTATATATTATTATATTATAAAATAAAAATATATAATAGTATATATATATATAAAAATTATAAAATTTTAATATTCATATATAAATGATATTATTATTTATTTTTTTTTTTTTCTCTTTGGGGAAGGTAATGTGTTACTTTTAGATACTCTTG
The DNA here is from genome assembly GCA_015478945.1 of Trachelipus rathkii. Taxonomy (NCBI): domain Eukaryota; kingdom Metazoa; phylum Arthropoda; class Malacostraca; order Isopoda; family Trachelipodidae; genus Trachelipus; species Trachelipus rathkii. The sequence goes on from JABUQX010085334.1 coordinate 32,404, forward strand.
GTTAATGAAAAACTGTTTATTCGTAAGTTAGGTACGTGATGAATAGTATTACTATGGACAAGTGAAAATAAGCACTGATTTTTTAGAGAAAATATTAGTTTTTGTAAGATATTACTGTGTTAAACTGACGATGATTATGTTAGAAACGTTGTGAGCCTGGTTAAGTTTTTGAATTGGTAATGTTAGGTCTGCCCCGAGAATTTTGCTAATGTCGTATGTTTATTCATACTTCAATTGATGTTATACTCAAAAACGAGTGACACATTTGTCTGAAGATTAGTGTTAATTCATAGTTCAAGAATGTTGGTATCTTTGATAGATTGGTTATTTTGTTAAGGGATTTTGTTAGATGATACGGCTTTACCTGGTGCTGATATGCGAGAAAAGTGGGAGCATATCGAGTATTGTATGACTATTAGCTGACTTTACCTTTGATAAGTAGGGATTTTTCAGGTGTTAGCTGATTATTCATACGCTGGGTATGTTAGGTTTGTCGTTTTATATTATATTCTTAGTTGCTGTTATGATATCATGAGTTATTTCCAAACAGAACAACAGCTTTGAAAGCACAGCCTTACAGCACCTTTCTCTAGATGAACTTTACTAATGTAAACATCAGTTACAGGGATATATTAGCCTCTATATTATCTAATATACCCCTGTAACTGATGTTTACATAGTATTTCCGGTCAGGTGACTGATCATCGCCCAAAGTGAAATTGATTCCAACCCTCATGCGAATCCTATCATAGTCTAAGTCTTGTAATATAGAATCAATGACTTCATTAACAACCATATCGAATGATGCTTCAAGATCGTCATCGAAGACCAATGACTTCATTAACAACCATATCGATGATACAACAGGATCTAACGAAATGTGTCTTAAAGTGTTGATCATAAGAGCTCTTGATTAAGAATACCCCTTCGAGTAGCTCACTGATTTATATATAACTCAGCTCTCTAATCTATACAGTGCTGCCAAGTCACCTATGTGTATGATACGCAGTTGCCAGACTTACCAGTTTGTTTAATAAATATAATAAGTATGCATCACTTTATGCAAATGGAAATAAAGCTTAAAATCAATTTCATGTTTTTCATTTGTTGGAAATTTTCTTGAAGAGGGGGGGGGGGTTGTAGTTCTAAAAAAGATAAGCTAAAAAATATTTCAGGTTTTACTATTGCGTAATGTTTTGTATGATACTCTAAATGCTACGTAAATCGTTGTTAATGTGAATTAGACATTGGATTGTTTAGAGACTATGGCTTGAAAACGATATGTGAATAGGTACGTTTTGTATGCTTGTTAGGTACTTTACCTTCTGTTAAGTTTTATTGGAACTTTTGTTAATGTTTAGTTGTTTATTATTAGGCGTAAGGTGTGTTTAGATTCTTGTTATTGTAGCAATATATTCTTATTCTCGGTAATGCTATGTTAGCTTTATTTAATGTGAAAAGAATGTTACGTTAGCATATATTCGCTGGTTGGTATATAAAGAACTTACTCTTGTTACTATGATGTTGCTGTTTTGTTGTTGTTGGTGTTGTTGTGTTGTTTGTTTGTTGCTTGTTGTTGTTGTTGTTGTTGTTGTTTTGTCTAGCGAGAATATATACCTTTTGAACTGATATGGTTTATTCGTACGTCGTATTCTTGTTTTACTTTCTTCTGATTGGTTGAAAGAAAGAATCTCATTACCTTTTAGATCTGTTTATACATACGAATTTCGTCAGTAAGACATTTTTCGCTGTGCTGATATGATGACCTCTCGTTCTGCTCCTACGGACGTCCTCTTTACGAGGATCTTTGTAATACCCAACGATGTGTCATTTACATTTTTTCGTAAAAAACGAATGGAGAGCAATATATTACCTGTGTTCCAATTGGAGGTGCAAGTAATATACCTTTAATCATATCAGTTGAAGAATTCCTCAAGATTATCGACAGCCTCGAAGCTTGGATAAAGGCTGAGTATGTGTCATCTGTGACATCGTCTCTTGATGAAATCAGAGGTGACAGCTTGAGCGGCTATAATAGAATAGATGTTGCTTTCACTGCATCTGATAATGTAAGTGTGCTGTGCGCACCTATTGCAGCCCGAATGATGCTGTCACATTCAAGCGTACGCGTGTATAGGTTTCACTGTTCAGACATCTGCAAATATAACAGCTTTGTTTAACATGAAAAAACGACTTAAAGTCTCATCTTAAAGGTGTAGCCATACTCGAGGACTTAATTCATATAGCTCATGGTGTAATCTATGATATTTACACCGAAACATGTGGATTCCCGTATAACGCAGTATACAGAAATGCATTAATAACTATCAGCCAGGATACGTTTACTTCTCTCTGGCTAGAGCGAGTAAGTTTCTCTACAGAGATATGCGTTAAATGGTTTAGTGCTGTAGGTTGTATTTATGCTTACATCCTTTCAGATGGTGTTGAATCTCTGGAGAAACATATAGAACTTGCTCAATTTATACAGAATCCTATGTCCCCCTGATTAGATGGATTAATATATTTAGAATAAAAAACTTATATGTATGAATGTATTTATTTATTTAATGTTCTTTATTATTGGCTGATTATATGTTATAACCTTGAAAACATGTTTTTACTTGTCCCCTTATGGTTACCGCTTTGTTTTTAAGATGTTGGGGCTGGCTGTTTATTGTGAGCCGCTGTGTGCTTAAGTATTGTTATGTTCATAGTTTAGCTTTACAGAGAATAAAAAACTTTACTTTTTTGTTTTTACCCCCTAGTTTTTATGCTTAGTTAGGTAAGGTTATTGCTTAAATTTTTTTTTTGTTAAATATTACTATGTTAATGTAAAATTTAAAACATTGTCGTGCTTGGAATATGGTTGATAAAGTATGAATGGATTATGTTTTTGTGAGTCTTGTTAGTTACTTTTACTGATGTTAAGTGCGGATCTTTGTTAATGTTAGCAGTTATTCTTGCTTTAAGATGTGTCTGGTTTGCCTTTGTACATTATTCTTAGTTTTGGTAATGTTATGTTGACTTTATTAATATTGAAAACTTTTGTGACGACTGCCATACTTCGTCGGTTTCTATATGATAGTTACACCAAGGTTATAGTAAATTTTGTTACCTATTATCATGTTATGTAAAATTAAACATTGTTATGTTAGAGGACATGCTTGGAACAAAGTGCTGAATAAGCTTACGTATTTGCCTGCCTATTTAGTACTTTACTGGTGTTTAAGTGCGGGTTACTTTTTAATGGTGACTGCTTAATTCCTGCTTAAGATGTGTTATTTTTGTTGTTGTACATTATTTTTTAGTTCAGTTGGTATTGCTATGTTAGCTTTATTATGTGAAAAACTTGTTACGTTAGGAGTATACTCATTGGCTCTGGAGATAATTACACACGGTATATGGTAAATTTTGTTAAATATTACAGTCTTAATGTAAAATAACAGCGATATGTTGGAAAAGGTGTAAGTAGGTTAACATTTGTTATGCTAATTAGTTACTGTTACTGGCTGTAAGTGTTGGAACTTGTAACGTTAACAGTTGTATTCCTGTTTAAGATGTGCTAAGTTTGTCTTTGGGAGGCTATATTCATAGTTCAGATGATACTAAGTAAGCTTTATTAATGTGAAAACTTTCTTACGTTCAACATATATTGTTTGATTGTTTGTATAAAGAAACTTTGATTTATTTATGTTTATCCAAAATGAATACTCGAAATTTGATCAATAGACCAATAGATCACAGATGGTCAGGAGGGGGGTTGGATAGTGGTTTGATTTAGTGATCTTACTGCTTATTGGGTATGTAAAACGTTACAATTTTAGTAAAAATTTGACCTTAATCAAATAGATCAATTAGATCACAGTATTGGTCAGGAGGGAGTTGGATAGGGTTTGATTTAGTGATTCTACTTGCTTTAGGGTATGTACAAAGACGTAAATTTGTAAGTTATAAACCAAAAATAAGAATTTATTTATTTATTATTTTATTTATTGATTTATTTTTTCTTAATGGTTCTGAAACCCATTATTTTCGAAATCTTACAGATTCCAATAACATATATAAGCACATCAATATTGTTGTTATACGAATGTTTATTAACTAGGCACCGCAGTTGGCTCCAGCACCGGTGCTGGAGCCAACCCGTGAATTCCATATACCAAGTCTTTCTAGAAACTCAACTCTGAATCTTCTCATCAAATTTCAGCCTTTTACGATCAATTTAATTTTTATTTGAGCGGGTGGGTCCCCTTCGGGTCGTGACCCACGACGTAACTTTCGTATACAATGAGGTTTACCTTCACATCTAACTACTCTTCAAATTTTAGCACGATACGATAAGTTCGGCAGTCGGGGGCACTTTGCTTGGCAATCGGCCGGTCGAGTCAAACCGGCATGCGAAGAAGATAACGCGGCCGAACGCAAAGTCGGACGTGCGTAAAAAAAACGCATCCCTTTACAATTGATCGCTTTTTCGACTCAGATCGATTTCCTTTCGGAAAATCGAATCTTCGACGTAATAATAATAATAATAACATTGGGTGTATGTGCACGCACGCGCGCGCGCGCTCGCTCGCTCTCTCTCTCATGCGCATCGAACACCTGGGTCGATGATTAGCCGTTAGGCCTAACTCAATCTCGGGTTTGGAAAGCCAAAAGGGTATAAACGCGTGCGTAGCGGCTACGCTCTCGGGGTGACCCCCCTCTATATACATCCTACAGACTTGAAATTTACACGGATTCATGCTTATCCCATACAGAGATTATATTCCAAGTTTCAGACCGATAGCTCTATTCCTTCATATCGAAAAGGGTGGTAGATACCAAACTGTCCTGTCACTACTTATATATATATATATATATATATATATATATATATATATATATATATATATATATTATATATATATATTATTCTATTTATGGTAGATACATATATATATTTTATAAATATCATATTATATATATAAATATATATATATATATATATTATATATTATATATAATATATATTATATATATAATATATATATATATATATATATATAATATATATATATATATATATATATATATATTATATATATATATATATAGCTTGATCGGGGTGGTCTATTGGCTATCAACATTCAAAGAAAGTCGAGCAAAATGTAACGGACTAAAAAGTAACGGTGGAAAAAATAACGGAACTTATTTGGAGCGTTACATGAAAGAAAAAGTAACGAGTCGGTGGGCATCGTTACTCAAAAAATTAGTTCCGTTAGTAACGGAGTAAACGGATAAACGGAGCGTGCCCACCTCTGTATTATTATATATATATATATATATATATATATATATATATATATATATATTATTTATTAAATATTAATTATTATATATATATATATATATATATATATATTATATATATATATATATATATATATATATTTATATATATATATATATATATATATATATATAATATATATATATATATATATATATATATATATATTATATATATACAAAAAAAAAAATTACATATATTATTTCACAATACACTGACATAATGTTCAAATGAAAACTTAAAAAAGATTTGAGGTTCTTGATTTACCATTTTCTAAGATATTTTCAGAAAAGTGATGGGCCATATATTCCAGTAGTCACCTCTGAGGTGAGTTGGGAAAAAATTTTTGGATAGCTGTCTGCGAGTAAAATGTTCACCACAGTACCCCTGCTCACACGACCTGTTTCCGGTGTGAATACCATCAGTGAGGTCTTGAGTGACTTGTTTATTAAATATAAACCCCAGTTACCCAGCTCAGCGGCCTTGGAGAGGGTTTTTTAGTCAAGGCTCTGAGATTTAATAGCAAAGAGGGCAGCCATGGCATCAAGCAATTTTGAAATTATCTTTATGAAAGGAAATATGACCCTATTCAGAATGCAAGAGGAGAGCGAGGAGGAAAAGATCACAGATAATTGAATAAGATTAATAAAATCTTTTCTCATTTTGTATATATATTATTGCCATCTTGTATTAAAATTAAAAAATAATTCATCTTTAAATACTTAAGCCTTATTTTTTTTATTTTTTTTTGCGCTCCTAAATTTGGGTTTTAAAAAAATAATGATTGTGCGGAACATGTGCTCTTTGCGCATGCGGATAATTTTTGAAAAATTGTTCGCTGTTGCGCCTTTGCGACTAAGTTTTTCCACTTGCGCTTTTGCGTTTGCGCTTTAAAGTTTAAAATTTGCCGCCCACTCTGATATATATATATATATATTATAATATATATATATTATTATATAATATATATATATATATATATATATATATATATATTATATATACTTTGAATAAAGCG
>JABUQX010085335.1:0-5000 GCA_015478945.1 Trachelipus rathkii
TATATATATATTATTATATTATTATTACATATATATTATTATATGGTTAAGTTGTTGTTATATATATATAAATTATATATAATATTAAGTTATTATTATTATGTTATTGGTTATATATATGTATATACATATTATTATTACATATTATTATATTATATTATTATTATTATACATATACATATAATATATATATAGTTAGCATATATATATATATATATATACATATATATATATATACTTTTTACATACGCTTAGGATTTTTTTATTTTTGCCCAGGGCGGTACTGAAATGGTTATATCCCCTGATGATTATACCAATGAGCAGGTGTTTCTATGTATTTCCTTTGATATAAAAATTATATATATAGTGGTATACAGGCGGGTTATATATATATACATGGGAGCATATACATAAGGTTGGGCTGTTGTTGGTTGGTTAAGGCTACATATAGTTGAGCAGCTATTGGTTGAAGAGTTGGCTAATATATAAGTTATATATGCATATATATATATTGGTATATATATATATATTATATATATATATATATATATATATATATATTATTATATATATATATATATATATATATTATATGTTATAAATATATATATATATATATGGGGAACAGTCATACTTCATCTTTGGACAATTTAGTTTTCTGCTGACCGAAATGTACCTTCAATCATTCCCTTCAGCTTATCAACCGAGAACCCATAAACTGTTCAATTTGAGTAAATTTTTACTAATTTTTCTTTGTGTATATATATATATATAAAGGAGTATATATATATATATATATATATATATATATATAGTATATATAAATATATATATATATATATAGAGTTATATATATATATATATATATATATATATATATATATATAAAAAACTGGTTAACGTATATATATGTAGAAACATACGTTTCCTTCTTGTTACATGTCATGGACTCTGTCATACATTTGCCTTACTTTACAGAAAGGGTGATGAAGGTATAGGGAAGTAGTTTTCATTATGAGGAACTGGGGCTCTGGATGAGGGAATATCTGGGTATAGAAGAGATTGCCTTCCTTTACCTTTTCTATATTTTGTAATATCCACCATGTAGAAGTAGCAGTCATCATAGTGTTTCATTGGCTCTTGCCATATTCTGGGAATAGCCAAAGTCATTGCTTTTCTTCCTCCTCTTACCCCACCTTCTATGGTTGTTTTACAACTTCCACATATAATGAGGGGCCCAGTGCTTTTCTTAGTCACCAATATTCATAACAAAGTACAGCCTGTACGCTATCCAATATTTGGTTCCCTTCACAATTTTGGTGGAAATGTTGCTTAGAACTAACATAATATCCACACACATAACAAAATGATTCTGCCAACATTTTACACTGTCTACTTGCAATTTTATAAATGTTTATTATATTATTACTAATATTCTGAAAATTATAAAAGACATTTAAGTTTGGTACCTTACTTTCAATATTATTAACAGCTTGACTCGGTTGAAGTTGTATTAGAACAAGAATAATTCAGACAATGATTCAAACCCCAGTGTCCTGGGATAAAAGAAATACAATAATCAAAATAAAGAAATAAAATAAATAACAACAAATAAATAAATAAATAATACAAAATTTAATATGAAATATAATAAAAAGAATTATTCTACATTAAATTTTTAAAGTGAGAAAATATGTACAAAATTTTGGCTCGAGGCTATTGGTTGGCCTATTTGGTGGGCCTACATAAAAATTACCAGAGACTAGTGGCCGAAAAAAAATCGAGCGTAGGTCGCCCATGAAAGTGCATTAAAAAAACCAAATAAGCCCCTAGTTAATCCTAAAGTAGGGGCTGCTATCGTACATTAGCTAGCTGACATAAAATATATAAGAAATTCGCTATATTAGCACTACCACTTTCACAGAGAGCCTATACACAATCACTTTAATATATTTAGCATGCATCAATAAAAAATATCGCACTGTAATAATTACTCACCATGGCAACAAGGATAAAATGCTTTGTTTTTATAAGCCTTAAGAACGTGATAATATAATAAAAGTTGATAATTTGGCAGCGTTAAAAATCGGCTGCGGATATAGCGAAAAAGGGTGGTTGAATGGAAATGATAGAGGCACTTCAGTAGTATTATCATTTTGCTTTGCCATGGTGAGAAAATGAGAGTGCGGTCACATATTACGTTTTACAATTTTATATTTGCGTGTTATTTGGACTTACCTGACTTCGTCAATACAGGTACTCCCCTGCAGTGCTAAAGGCACGATACCTTAATCCAAATAGCGTGCCGGCCATCGAATATGCCTACCTCTGCTCGATAGTCTAGTAGGAGATTGGGATGGAGCAGGATTCCCAGTTTGTGAACGCGTGATCGGGGGAGTCGGAACGTATGCTTGTGTCGTAGGAGTAGTCCGAAGTGGAGCTGGAGGTGAAGAATCCTGAGCCGGAGTGGAGGGAGGCAAGGGTGACGATGACCGTGCCGGTGGAGTCTGAGCCGGTCGTATTGGTGCTGTTGGCTGAGGAGCATGAGGTGGAGGAGGATAAGGAAGAGGATAAGGAAAAGGAAGAGGAAGAGGAGGAGGAGGAGGAGGAGGAGGAGGAGGAGGAGGAGGAGATGCAAGAGGGAGAAGATAGAGATAGGAATGTTAAAAGAACGAGTTGATGGGGGAGAAATTGAAACAAAAGGTAAAGCGTCAGGGTCGAGAACAGGCAGTGGATTCGCCTCGAAGAAAGCAGGCTTAAGGTGGTCGATCGAAACGACTTCTGTGCGTGTGGGGCGCTGTATCGTGAAGAATTTCTCCTTCTTAAGTATCACAGGAAAAGGTCCGTAGTACTTAGGTTGGAGAGCGGTGCGGTGGGAGTTATGTCGAACAAAGACATGAGTGCAGGAAGAAAGGTCCTTAGGGATATAGGAAATGCAAACCTTGCGGGGACGAGAAGCGAGTCGGTCTCCCACGACGAAGCTGGCACAGAAGCAAGCGGGTAAGATAAGCAAGCGGGTCGGCTGTAGAAGGAGGAGAAGACTGTGAAAAGAAACCACCGGGAAGACGAAGAGGAGAACCATACACCAATTCAGTAACCGAACAGTGCAGATCCTCTTTAACAGTGGAGCGAATGCCAAGCATTACAAAAGGGAGAGCATCAGTCCAATTCTCCGGATTGCTGAACTAGAAGAGAAGCCTTTAGCTGACAGTGAAAACGTTCACAAATGCCGTTCAATTTTTGATTTAGAGAAGTCGTGTGAATCTTCTCTGAACCAAGAAGATTCATCAAATCTCTCCATAAGAAGGATTCGAAAGGTCTTCCTTGGTCCGTCGTGACAGAAAGTGGCACACCAAAGCGCGAAACCCAGAGAGCCAAGAAAGCTTTAGCTATGGATTCCGCGTTGGCGACAGAGAGATGGATAGCTTCGGTCCATCGTGTAAACCGATCTATTCACGTAAGAATGTATTTCTTACCGCGTGAGGGAAGCAGAGGTCCAACGATGTCGATGTGGACACGTTCAAAGCGAGTACCAGGGGGTAAGAAAGTGCCTAGAGGGGACTTGGTGTGACGGGGACCTTAGAACGCTGGCAATTAATATAAGTGCTACACCAAGTTGCTACGTCGGCATTGAAGTCAGGCCACACAGAACGAGATGTCACCAGTTTGCTTAAAGCCTCAATGCCAGGGTGGGAAAGCGAGTGAAGATTGAAGAAGACAGCCTTACGGAACGATGCAGGTACGAAAATACGAGGAGAACCCTGAGAAACATCGCACAGAAGTCTCTTCTCTATCCCAGGGAGTTGGAGCCACTCCAGCTTGAGAGAAGAGTCTTGTGGAAGTGCAGGATCTTCAGAAGTCTGGCACGTTGCCATAGCATCGTAGTTGATGTTTGGTAAGGCTGAAATCGCGTCGGTTTAAATGCGGGAGAGAGCGTCGGCAGTGAAGTTTTCATCTGTAAATATGCCTATTTCATCGTAAAACTGTGAGACTTACTCAAGGTGACGAGCTTTAAGGGAGTGCCGTTCGTTTCTGGAGACCATTGCAAAGGTAAGTGGTTTATGGTCTGTGAGTATATGGAACTCACGACCCTCCAGAAAATAGCGGAAGTGACGGACGGAGATGCATCGCAAGTAACTCCCTCCCGCCCGCTGTAACGAGTCTCAGGAGGTTGCAAATACTTAGGAGAGAAAACGCGAGAGGAGATCACACTCCGTTCAGGTTTGTTGAAGAACACTCCGACAGCAAAATCGAGGCATCTACCTGAACTCTGGTCGGAGCTGAGTCCTGGGGTGGACTAAGAGGGTGGCAGAAGCGAGTGCTTCTTTGGAAGCTTCAAAAACCAGCAGTAGCTTCGTCAGACCAGTCCACTTTTGTAGAACTGCCTCGGTGCTTTGGGCGGATGAGAGTGGTGAGGGGTCGAAGAATATCAGCGCCCGATTTGAGAAAAAGATGATAAAAGTTAAGCATGCCGAGGTACTGACGAAGCTGCTTCTGAGAGGACAGGCCTATGGAAGGTGCGAATGGCCTCGACGCGCTCTGCAAGAGGACAAATGCCCATCCGCTTGATAACAGTGTTCACTAGAAAGTAAGAGAATGGGACACCAAAACCACTTTGCCGGGTTATGAACGCAAACTGCCACATTATCCAACCTGGCAAAATACGACGGCACGTTGATATAATATACCATCCGCTCCGGCACGGCAAAAGCAGGAAGCCCTATCGAGGCTCGGCTCCACTCCACACTCCAGACAGGCCGACCCAGGGCGACGACCTCTAAGAACGTCATCGATGAACCGTTGGAAAGTCTGAGCTGCCCCCTCAAACCAAACGGCATTCTGGTATATTCAAAAGAGGCAAAAAGGGGTGATGATGGCCGTCTTCGGTATGTCCTCTAGTGCGACTGGGATCTGGTGGTACGCCCTGACAAGATCCAATTTACTAAAAATGGATTTACCAGCCAGATTAGAGGGGAAAGACGGATGTGCGGGACCGGGTA
>JABUQX010085335.1:7500-22500 GCA_015478945.1 Trachelipus rathkii
AGGATACTTTTTCGGGGAGAGGCACAAGTGAGTACTACAAGCTGCAAGACATGCCGGATTATATAAATCACATACCGTACCATAAGTCATAACTAACTCAGCTATTAATGTGGCTCATAGTTACGCTAGAGCCCCAAGGCTATTGTAATACTAATAATAGCACAGGTGGGTTAAACGAATGGAGGATTAATGTTATATTAACTCCACATGATCTTCATCGACACTGAGTGGTATAGTTATGGCTATCATACGTGATACTATATATAAGCTATTAGTCAGCCTAACATATAAGGCATTAGTACCTCACTGGAAGGATACTTTACGGTTTGATTATTGAGATTAAAACTCTCGACGAACGAACATCTCACTAATATCGATGAAGAGGTGTCCGTACACAGCATACGAATGCTACACCTATAACCTTAGACGCTGCCGGTGTAAAACGGGAGAGTTACTAAAACCTACAGAGTTTTTTTCCACCACTGACAGCATTTCGTAACATATCTCAGGAGCATATTGACAGAAGAGGATTTTGACGTATTTTTGAGATTGGATGCATAATGTTCTTTTCACTGTTTTACGAAGTTCAAAACAACGAAGAGTGGTACCTTAATATCTAGATAGACTTTAGAGTTTCAACGCAAACTAAGCGAAAATGTTGTTCTCGAATGATAAACCGCACTCTTTAATAGTTTCTATTCTCGGCATGATATTTTCTGGCGCCTCTTCTGTCTCTACTCTCAATAATACCATATTAAAACATCAAATTAGACTGTGAGTTAATAAGTCGAGAGTTAAATCATTGATTAACACTTTAATGTATTTATTATAGAGCAACAACGTCACTTAGCATACTAATAATGTAATACATTAGGGTACACTATGATGTAAACTGAGCTTAACCTCACTATATATATATTTTATATATAGCGGTATTTAGTACTCTATACATAACGCATCTTTTGCTCGAGAAAGCGCATAAGGGTTACCTCTCTAATCCGCTGAGCGAGGGCGACTAACATTAGTGGTAGGCGAAAAATGTAAATGTGTCTAGTCTCACATTTAATACTTCAAAAAGTTTCAGACGCACGTACTCTAGATATACCATACTAATATCACTACATATCATATTTTGTCCTGAAGTGAGAAGCGACTTAGTGAAAAACGATCCCTAATTAACTATTAATATATATAATATATTATATATATATATATATATATATTAATATTAATATATATAATATATATATATATATATTATATATTAATTATTATTAATAATTATTATATATATATATATACTGTATATATAATATATGGTTAAAAGTTTACTTAACGTATGAGCTTAACACGTTAATTAAGTGGTAAAATATACGTAAATTGATATAGTGCATATCAACAAACGAGAGTTTTTTAAAAAATAAAACTAAATAACATTATTTTTAAAGGGACGAAGGATGATAGTACTTTAATCAATAGAATATCATTGAAAAATTTTTATATGTTGTGTAGATATCTCTATTACGAACTGGTGTTTATTTATATACGTACTCGTTAATATATATAATTTGAAGAAATCACAAATAGAAAATGAGTTAAATATAAGGAGATAAATGAAGCATTGTCTTTATCGTCGTTCCAGGTGAGTTCTTATCCCTATGAGAGCAGAGTGTTAGGAATAATGAGGACCAATATGCCTGATGATGAAAACTGAATGAGTAAAAGGAGATGGTGTGTACACTTGCGTCTACTACTCACATCACGGGATTTTCGAAGATAACACTGTGATTTCTAATCACTGGGTCCTCGAGGGAGTCGGTGATTATGGCACCAAGTTGATCAAAAAACTTGGAGAGTGTAGTAGAAATTAGTTACATGCTTCTTATACTAACCATCAAATGAAAACTCTATATTACTCCCAAACATGTAATCTACTCAAAATTATAAAGATATCTAACATTATAACAGAATTTAGATATTTATTTTAAAGCTTTAAGTTAACTATATTCAGTCTTCGACATCACATAATGCTCGAAGATATAAATTCATTCGTATATATTATAAGGTTATAATCAAACCTATAACCATTAAGCTCTCTAATCAGTATAAAACGTAACGTTAAACGTACGTAACGTAACGAGTAATACCTCATTTCCCACTGAACATCATTACTATTTTATTTCATTATAATCTTTATTTATATCATCTTATACCTCATGAACTCCACGTATAAATCTTATATCTGTCTCATATTAATATATATATATATATATATATAATATATATATAATAATATATATTAAATTATTATATATAATATATATATATATATTATATTATATAATAATATTATATATATAATATTTTAATATAATAAATATATATTTATATATATATATAATTAATATTATATTATATATATATTATATATATTATATATTATATTTATATATTTATATATATTTTAAATTTCTTATAATATATATATTATATAATATAATAATATATATATAATATATAATTATATTAATATAATATATATATTAATTATATATAATATATATATATAATATATATATATATATTAATATTATATATATATATATATAATATATTATATATATATTAATATATATATTATATATATATTGTATATATAAATATAATATAATATATATATATATATATAATAATTATAATATATATATATAATATAATATATAAATATTTATATTAATATATATTAATATATATTAATATATAATAATTATATTATATATTTATGATGCGCGCAGCCTTTCGTTATGTGTCTGTGTGTGATGATATATTAGAATGTGCTTACGCATTTATATACTCGCATAGCTCTGATAATAAAGTTTTTTTTTCAAAATTCAAATCTTATCTAATTGATCATTTTTATTCATTATTATATTACTATAATTCTCTTGAACATGTTCTATAAAGTTGGTCTTCATTCTATACAATTTCTCACTGTGTATATTATATTTCTTTTGAACATGTTCTTGAATCCTGATGATAGTTTGAGCTCGTCTTGAAATACTTATGATATATGGCTGCTCTCAATAAGTTTATATAATCAGGTAATTTAAAATAACGAAGTAAAGTAGCTAGTTATAAATTTTATACTCCTATGCTTAATTTGAGTATATATATGTTTTCGTATAACATAGGTAGATATGGTGCTTTGCTATAAAAATTTAGTGACATACATTTATATTACATATCTAAAAAGTCAATACGTGCATAAATAAACTACATCATACGTTACGAGTGTTTTACTATTATTCTTGACAAGTTAAAACTTCTTTAAAAATACAAAATAGTCCTTCTCACTTAACTGTGACAGTCTTTTTAGAATTATTTTTTTTTATTTTATTTATAAAATGTAGTATAAATTTATTATTATTTCCTCATAAATATAGAATAGATCCTATATATAATACAAAATATCTTCCCTAATTTTTTCCATAAGCTCATGTTATCAATTGACATCAGTCCAACCAATGAGGTGCTCGACTTCATTAATTTGCGTTGCTCTATTTTTGGCTTCATAGAAGAGTCAAGTCTATAATACAATCATGTATGAAAAATTATTATAGCAAACATTATGAAAAGTGAAAAAAGTCTCTTGGAATGCTTAATACGGTCTAATCATATGTGTACAAATGGCAGTCTAAACAATTAATATGACTGAGAGACATTTAAATAAATTTACAACACAGTGTATATAACAAATATATATATAACTTAATTTACAAACTTTGAGCTGTTCATCCGAGTTTTTGTTTGGCCATAAGTGCCATGTTATTGTTAGTTAACATATATCCTATATTAAATACACCTTCTTATATTTTATTCAATTTTTCTTCAACAAGCATCTTTTATTTCAACGATATCTCCACATTTGATAAAAAACTAATAATAGCAGATATGAAACAAGACAATCTTCAGACCGAGAAAATCTCATGAGATTAATCTTTCTTATCAGGATAATGTTGACCATTATTCTTCATTCAAGTCACCACCCTTCAGGAACGTTGAAGTAGTAAATAATAAAGTGCCATTTTACACCTATTAGACAAACATAAAGAGAGACAAATACCTTATTTTTAAAAGATTTCGTATGAGTGTATTTCGAAACAAAACGGTACAAATAATGTATTGCAGAAGTTCTCTGTAATGTAATCTATGCGCAATTGTATAAACTCACTCATACTTATATAAGAGAAGGGAGTTATTATATAAATGTGGAAGAGGAGCGCTTAGTAATTAGAATACGGCTATTATAAACACTAGTATTTCTAAGACTCTCACTCATTAACGCACTGCTTGTGATTTCTTCTTTCTAATATAATGCTCAGTCAACATTAAGGAAAGATCTATTACTCCAATAGAAGTGAAAACTCTTACTCTAAAAGCACTGCACACAAACGCAGCGATTAAAACTAGTGAGTTAACACGCCAAATATTATTTATAAAACTCTATATATAATTATCCTAATACATATGAGCATAATCTTAATACTTTCCGAGTCTCTCTTACGCTGCTCGTAATCTGCGAGATGGTTCCTGATATTAAATATAAATAGAACTTGAGGATTAGGGCAGCTACAATTATTTCCTTATCGGTACTTCTAATGTGAGAAGGATTATATTGATCATATTACATAAAAAATGAAACCGTAAGCATTAGAAGAAACTATTATAAAAAAATCACGATATATAGAATTCTATAAAGAACATAAAACCAAAATTATATATAATATATTATATATATATATATTGAATTGATGTGTATGTGTTAGTGTTAGTGTAGTTAGGTAGTGTGTGATGATCAGTGAGTGTGTTGAGTGGTATTGATATGTGTATTGATGTGATGTAGTATTAAGCGTGCTCCCTAGCAAGGAGCCAAAGAGAAGAGCATTAAGTTAAATGAAATGACTAATTTTCGCTTTATACCTTCTAATAGATCAGTAATTTTAATATCTAAATGTTTATTATTACACCCTATCTATCTTTCATAAATATACATATCTTTTGATAAGTAAATTATCAATAATAAATTGATTTATATATATATATATTTATTATAAATTATTATTATAGAATGTTTGCTGAGAAACTATTATCATAATATATATATTAATATATATATATATATATATATATATATATATATATATATATTAATATATATATATTAAATATATATATATAATAATTAATTATATAATATATATATTATTATAATATATATATATTTAGATTATATATATATATGATATTAATTAATAATATATTAAATATTATATATATTATAATATATTATATATTATAATATTTATATATATCGTTGAAAAAAATAAAAAAATACTATTTATTTTATGGAGTAATTGCCTTTTTAATACGTATTTTTATTTAGTTTTATTTTTTTATATATAATGATTTTATTATATTAATAATTTTTAATATTATTTTCCCTTTGTTTTTTATTTTTTAATATATTTTTGAATATATAGTTTTGTTCCATTATATAATATTGAAATATAAATTTCTGGATTAAATGAGGTGCAATATATATAGTATGCAGCTTTTGAACATATAGGATGTAGAAAAGAGCAGAGATGTATGGATGGAAGAGAGAGACGAGGAGAAAGACAGATTTGAGAGATAACAAGAAAGAAGGTAGTAGAGTAGAGAGCGAGGAGAGTAATGAGACGAGAGAGAGAAGTGTTCCTTATTCGGGCTTAAGCCACGATGAGAGGGTGTATTTTGAGAAAGAGAACTCTCATGAATGAGTTATGAGTGATAAAATATATGGTTCTCATACGTACACACAACTCCCAAATACTGTAAGACAAATTTAAAATGAGTGAAGATGTCAAGTTTTCTAAAAACATTTCCACCCCCAGTTGTGTATATTCATATGACTACACTAACATACTCATAAAATTCAAGAAAAAACAATAATTAGTATACATCTGATGCAAACTTATTAGACATTTCTGTCATCGGTGAAATTAGTGGATCAAGGAGTAAGAAAAAATCGCTTATATATGTTTCTTCCTACTCTTGTAGAAGCTCGTAACTCATACGGTGCTCATTTACTATACAATCGCTCTACTTAGAAGAGTGTCTGCTAGGGAAGACTACTTCAGTCTCTCATGCTCTCTCTCCTCTCTCTTGCATTCTACTTTGCTTCTCTCTCAATTCTTCTCTCTGCAAAATCGTACGATTTCCTCTCTTCTCTCTACCACTTCATCTCTTGATAAATATCCTATCTTAATTAATTACATGATTAATGAAGGACCTACAATTCAATTATGGTGTCTCCTATTATATAATTATCTGTCATCAATAGCCAGTCTTTTATTTCACGGAGAAATATTACTCCAACGCTTATGTGATAAAAAACCTAATCCGCATATAAGAATAGCATATATGAAACAGATCGCAAACATGCAAGTCCGATCCAAAATCTCATGAGATATTCTATATCTTATAACGATATGAGTAATGTTTTAGACCCAGTTATTGCCTCATCCGATCAACAAAGTCACACAAGTTTCTAGCGGCCATTCAGACTAGATCACTATGTGAACACCTAGTAGATCTATATTGATACTATCAGTTCGAACGTATAAGTGAATTATTACTATAGTATTAGTCCTATGTTTTATCTCGAGCACAAAAGAAACGCCATAGTGCTCCAAATATCACATCTTGTTGACTCACTACATCTATTACAATTTTGCGGCAATGTGTCCTATTTCTTCAAATAAAAAGTACCGTTGCGCGCTGAGACAGATAACGAGGTACATAGTCGCACTATATCGTTGGTACTATCGAAAAGAGAGAGATTATATTACTAAGCGCCATTTTTCTTCCCTGATGTTAGATGAGTATCTTTGATAATATGAAGAGACTGTAAATACGCTAATGGTACAGTTGTACTCATTTAGATCGATCACGAGCACTCACCCTTAGTTCTCATGTTAAATGTAAAAGTTATATCTTTCAAAAACGGTATCTAGCTTTGTTTATTCTAAGTGTGTAATTTTTACACAAATAAGGAATATTTGTGAAGAGCGATTGTCTCATCCACATATAGACCTAAAAGAACAGATACCTGAGTGTATTAATTTTTCCTTTGTGCTCATATTGCTTTATATAAATATTTCTTAATTATATTTGTCTTATTGATTTATTATTGATTAAATTCAGGCTCTCTTAATTTCTTTATTACGCACAATAAGCTTATAACACGCAGAATGATGCATATATATATCTGAGTAAATAAATGAAAGACCAGTATAACATGAAAAGCTATTTATGGCAATTATATTGAACTCTGAAAATATTCACGATAAAGTTCCGAAATTAACAGTTGCAGAGAGGCTCCACACGATATTTATAACACTCAGAGTGATTTAATTATAATATTAAAAAGCTGGACTAAGAAGAATGTGACTAAACAAAACACCTGAGACAGGAGAGAACACAGTTGTTATATAATTATTATATCTTGACTCAGGAGTACCGCTCAAAGAATTAAAACTCAGACAAGAAAGTAAAATGAAACACTGCATTACTAGACCATTCGAATTGTAGATATGTGAAAAAGACATTCGAGAAAAATTAGTTTTAGAGAGATACCACCATAGGTAATTTAATGAGTTCATATAGTTGCGTTCCTCAATAATGCGTGAAAGTAGACAAATAATAAATATCGCGCAGTTTCATGTCCTCTTGGCGAACAGAAAGCAGATACAATGAGCTAGAGGGAAACGTAGTATAAATTAATGTCCTCGACATGGACACATAACAAATAAAAATCAATTTGTGGTACACGTGGCGAGAGTAAAGAGAGAGATCTAGTATTTTTGAATAGGATTAAAAGAATATCAAATAAAATAAATAGAGAACTTAATAAAGCACATCTTAAATAAATAAATTATTTAATGGCTTATAAGAGATAAGTGTTTGGCGAGAGAGCTGCTAAAACTCTGACATAACACTTACTCTGAGTCATTTTGTGAGAGTATAATAACGAGGCTTATTAAAGGAAAGAAGTTAGACATACAAACATATATAATAATTGATTTTTTTATTTATTCTTTAAACTAACGATTACCCCACGGGGTGAGGGGGGTAAAACCTACAAACGAATGGAACGAGTTCGGGTTTCACTACGGCTTACGGAGGTGATACTCATAGACTAGGGGGGGGAGGACTATATTATATCGTCACTACATTTACTGTCTCACACCTTTAGTACGGCTTCGTAAACTACCCATAAAAAAACCTATAAATATAAAAAACATTTTATCTTCTCACATAAAGCATGATAAATAAAAAAACCAATTTTTGGCAACTCTTGCGCTCATTCTATTGGAGTTTTAGCTAAAAATGGAAGGTTACTGAGAGGGTACGCTGCCAGACCTAAGATGATAGTAATATTTATATATGAGTGTTATATATATTTTATATAAAGGTATATTATTAATAATAAATTATTAAAGATAATAAAATACTAATACTTTTTTTTTAAGATAGTTATACACACAGACACATGCGTTAACATTTGTCTCCAAAATGGTAAAAATATTTGTAATTATAATTGATAATACATATTTATTGTTATTCTTCTCCTGTGAAGCGCTAGTTATAGTTTCTACTTAGTACAGACTGTTTGCTTTCTGGAGTCTGGCGATTGTTAAGTTTAATTCACGACTTTTATATATATACTACGTATAATAATATATCTATATATATATGTATTACGTAATATTTTATAAATATGATATTGTTCATACTATTTAGCAAACCATATCTTATATGTTTACTATTGATAAATTATCAAGTAGTGTACAGGACCCACCACAGGCTCACAGGGAAGCGCAATATCTGGGTTGAATAATATCAACCTTCTGGGTGGATCCCTGGCTCCATACTTATTTTACAATGATCGTGTAAATGAAATTTAGTAAGATGGAAATAATTAATTTCAGTCCAAAATAAATAATAAAAAGCTGTCGCTTAAAAATTTTATATATGATCCTAATAAGTTACAAAAATCACATTAAACTGTTTGTTAAGAATAATTAATTTTCTATGGAGGAAAGAGTTAAGAATAAATTAACTATCCAAAGTGGGATAGAAAGAAATATAATTCGTAGCAAAAAAATATCCACATTTTCACCAACTTTGGTGGGAAGAGTAGGCGGGAGTAAAATGCCCCTTAGCGCAGTCAGGGATCTATATTTACAACAATAGTGTAGTTAATAGGTGTGTTTTTTAGGATATTCAACTCAGAGAGTAGGAAAATGAAAACGCGAATAGCGAAGCCTAAGAGGTTTCTCCTGTAAAGCGTAGCACAGTCAATGGATAAGATTGTACAATAGTAGTGAGTCAGATAATTATTGCAGGGCATGGCGAACGGTGAATAAATCTGCAAATAGGTGAGTAGGAGGTAATTCACTACGTGTACAATTACAGTCACGATTTAGTGAGTGTGTTGGTGTGGCCAATATGCTCAGAGAGGCTAGTTATATATATAAATATGCATGATGATATTCACGTCTGAGGTGTATATATATTGTAATGATCCTCACTATAGCAATTAGAATACTGGCATTGTACACTTTACTATATAGAGTTTCGCCCCACTTGATCACTCACCCAGCATTCTACTTATGCACATGATATACAAATGAGGATAGCCTTTTAGTCGGTAAGAATTGTTAGTCTTGGAGTATATATGTATATATAATTGATACAACTCAGCAGAACTCACGGGGGGTGAGATAAAATAGGGTAGGGGGTTGGTAGTATTATTATTTTTTATTAGTATATTTATATTATGCTATTATGTAAAAAATTGTATTAAGACATAGTTAGAATGATATTCATTTGATCACTTATGTAGTGAAAATATTATTTTGAGTTATATTGAGCTGGTATAGATATATAATTATATGGACTAATCTCTACTCTAGATATCTAAATTTTTATGTATGTGAGATCATAAACTCACTAAATACCTCCTGAGTTCAAACGGTTAAGTATAACGGGCATTATCATGGAATGAGACCTCAAGGGTAGTTCTTACTACAATAATTAATTGCACGTTACTTTGTATGTGTATTTCATCACAGGGTGAGATATATTTATAGTGAAATTTTCTCATCCACAGAACTGCTCAATTTAATGCGTAGTTACCTATACAATAGTAATATTTTTAGTGGGTTAACCTAATAATCGCTTGGACATTTTATAAAGCAAACTTATCTGGTGATCTAGGGAAAATATAATACGTACGAACACTGTAAATATGTAAAACTACAAGATTATTTTATTACTCAACTACTTATAGTAGGTGGAAATAATGGAGTGTTTATATAAGGTCAGCAGTTAATATGTAAGAGTATATATATAATTTGGAGTGGAAGGCCATTGTGGGTGGATATGGAACACTACTGAGTATCAAATGTGGTATATAAGATCGAGAGTTTCACGTTAAGTAAATATTTAATAATCTGATAATTGAGTATATGATATAATATTCTATAATAGAATGGACAGATCCAATAATATTTCTTTAACTAATTATATAGAGAGGAGTATCAATAATATAAATACTAATAAAATGAAAATTAAATATTAGTAATACGTCACAATTATGAGAGTAATGATTGAGTAAATATATTATTACATTAATAATTATAACTAATATAATAATAACATGTGGAAAACAATTAATGAAGAAGGATTTGTATCACGAGATAGAAGAAATGTTATATAAAGGAGTGAGAATGACAATAAGAATATAATAAATTTGAAATTTCGATGGTATAAAGTACATGCTTTGACAGAGAAGATAAGGAATAATAAAAAACTAATTATTCATTAACAGTGAACTGGGAAGGGGGGTCTTCAACTTCTAAAAAATGCATTTTAGAGAGACATCATAATGTATGCTATAATTCGCATTAAAAAGAATGAATGGAGATAATTACTATAATGAATCAGTTAGACAAAACATGCACTTACTGATGTGTGATGCTCGGTATTCGTGTGACAAATATATATAGTTAATATTTCTTTGAGAAACTTCGTGAGTAGTAGTCTATACGGTTAGGATATTGCTTGGTAAGACGATAAAAGGGGAGCAGATATGGAAAACTCATTGCAATACATCGATAGGACGGAGGTGCACCTTTTCTGTGAGAGTCTTGCACACCACGATATGTATTGGGACATCTGGGCAATGTCGAGAGACGTGCGAAGGTTTGGAGATCATAGGGCTTTTTTATCCGGAGTGAGTGGTGGCAGATATCGACGGCATATATACTCATTAACACAGCTCGCATACTTCACACGACATCGACAGCTCAATACTTTATTCACATCACTGAAGCAAAACATCACGCGCTAACGAGGGTTCACGCTACATTTGTCAGTTCATTAGGTTTTTCCACATGAACGACTATAGAGATTCCAACACTGAGGCTATATCCTTATGAGAATTGGTGGTGCGAGTCCTCATAATTGATCTATTTTGTTACTATTCAAGCTGAGGACTCTTTGTGCAGTATTATTTGAGTAACTTTAAGGGTAGCGTGATGATCATCTATTGAGAGAACAGCTTCGCACGATGCTGATGATCTCTTAAAGTTAATATAGATTATAGTGATTACTCTAAGAATGATGGGTGAATTAAACAGTTGGAGAATTTAAAAATAAATAACCAATCGACAAATTGAAAAGCACTTAAGAATCAAAATATGAGTAGTAGAGAGTGACTATACCGAGAATTAAATAGATATCAGGAGGTGATAATATTAACTAAATGTACGGTTACTATCTCAAGCTATTAAATAATGGACCTTTACTTATTCCTCTAGGTGAAGGTTCATGGAATAGACAAATATCAGGTGCTCACTCCACAACTACAAATTAAAGGAAGTTAGCATCTACCTCTCTGAGAAGAAAAACAAAAAGAATAGAAAACTTTGTGTAAGTAAAATTTGAGAATATGATAAATATATATCCACGACTAGAGAAACACACTTAACATATGAAACAAATAATGATGGGTAAACATGAGATCGAAATTGTGACAAATGGCATAATGCACAAAATAATTCTACAACATGCAAAACAGACACTGTTACAAGAGTCGAGGAGAATCACGAGAGTGCCACTTAAGTATAGTATTGCTTCTTTATCCCTGTTACAACAATTGCTAAAAATATGAAATGACATATAGTAAATATAACTCAAAAGTTAAAGCTAAAATAATAAATCACTCTTTAATATATTAAAATAGAGAATCAAATAAACACGAAATATATACACACCAATGCGCAGTAGAGAAGTATATATGAATATAGGTCGTATTGAGTAAAGGTATTACTATTAAATTGTTATTCTTTATTATAATATAAAAAAATAAAGTTATATAATAATTTTTCAATATGAGGGTTTTAAATCGAAAATTAGAACTCCATATTAAAAAATTAATTACATAATATGTAAGAAACAACTTACAAAAAGATAGGAAAAAAGAAAATGAGAAATTATAAGTATGAAATAAATATTGTGATAGAGATATAAAGAGTGAGAGAGAGAGAGAGAGAGAGAGAGAGAGAGAGAGAGAGTGAAGAGAGAGAGATGAAAGATAAGAGATGGAGAGAGAAGATAAGAAGTAGAGAGATGAGAGAGTAAGAGAGAGATGAGAGTAAGAGAACATAATATAACCATAGAGTTAAATGAAGTCACGAAAAATATCTTAGTATTATATATAATATTATTAATATAATATAATATATATAATTATTAATATTTAAATAATATTATATATAATATATATCAATATATTTATTAATAATATTAAATAATATATATATATATATAATATATATTAATACTATATTATATATATATATATTAAATATATAATTAATATATAATATATATAAGTTATATAATATATATATATATTAATATATATTATAATTAAATATATCTATATAATTAATTAATATCATTTATATATTATAATATATATATAACATAATAATATATATAATATATTAATATATAAATATTAATATATATATATATATATATCATAAAGTATCCTTTTCCCATATGTATTGTAATAATTTGTATTCCATGACACTTTTTTTGTTGTAGTGATCATTCATTTTAAAACATATTATCTCCATTACCTAAAGATCCAACTTAATTATTGATGTAGAAATACACCTAAACAAAAAGTGATACATTCGTATAGGTAACATTTATTAAGCCACTACCTGTAACACAGTACTAATAGTTATATATATATAATATATATATATTAGTAATATATATTATAATATTGGTATATATATATATATAATTTATATATATTATATAATATACTATATAATATATAATATATACTATAAATATATATATATTTATAATATAATATATTAATATTATATATATATATATATATAAATATTATATTATATAAATATATAAATATAATATATAATATTATAAATATATTATATATAATAATAATAATAATAATAATAAATAATAAATAATAATAATAATACTAATAATAATAATAAAATAATAATAATAATAATAATAATAATAATAATAATAAATAATAATATAATAATGGAATAATAATGAATAAAATTCATTCGTGAAAGTTTATACAATAGAGGAAAATTACAATTTAAATTTTTTTTAATAATAATAATATAGATATTACATAATTTTTACAATACATATTTCAATTTTTATAAGGCTACGTACACATGATGGCGTTGCAACGCGCGCTAAGCAACGCGCGTTCCAACGCGCGCTGTCTATCGCGGCATACTATATGAAAACTACAGACGGCGTACACATGCAGGGCGAGCTCTGTCTTCAACGCGTGCTGCAGCGCGCGTCTCGAAGGTTCCCCGTGAAGCGCGCGCTAGCAGGGTGCCTCGAGTTCTTTTATTTGGAATGTCACATATAGTTTCAATTTTTATACAGATGGCGTTGGAACGCGCGTTGATGGCGTTGCAACGCCATCATGTGTACGTTGCCTTACACTTCACAAAATTTCAATGGATATATATTAGTACCAAAATGTTAATTTTCCTATATCTGAAAGGGATTACTAATTTGCATACACTTGTTGAGGGTCCCTTAATTTGGAGTTCCGATACCATATAGTACACGCATTAGTGTATATTCACAATTGGTAATAGTGTTAATGATAACATACTTCAAGTAGTAATACTATTAACAATAAAAATGATAAGTTTCTTAATTTATTAATAAATAATATTTACAATACATGTAGCAAAGCTATAAAGTGAATTATTAGATAAATAGTAATATTGGTATTAATATTTATATAATAATAAAAAGTACTTATAAAAGTAAAATAACGATAAAAATTAAATTAGGAACTAGCAACATAACATATATTGGTAATTAATATAATAATATAATTAAATATATAATCTATAATGTAATAATAGGGGAGTAAAAAATAAAAATAAATTATATTATTATTATAATAATAATATATATAATAAAATTAATATAATAATAAAGTCATATACCCTTGAAAAATGTCCAACGTGAGTGGACGAAAGTTTGAATCATTTTCAGAAATACCAATTATTTTTGTTTTATTCCAACGCAAATATAAAATAAACTCATATAAAGATGATGAGTTGAACTACAATATAATAGAATGAATAAGTATCAAGAGTTAACTGTATAACTAATAATAAAATAATGAATAAGGAGTTAAGCTAAATAATAATAATAAAATAATAATAATAATAATAATAATAATAATAAAAATAATAATAATAATAATAAGAATAATAATAATAATAATATAATAATAATAATAATAACAATAACAATAGAGCCTAATTATCGGAATTAAAATAAAACCGCAATGAA
>JABUQX010085335.1:25000-30000 GCA_015478945.1 Trachelipus rathkii
ATATAATAATATATATATATATATATAATATATATATTATAATATATTATATATATATATATTTAATATTATATATTAATATATATATATAATATATATATTATATATTATATATCATATATAATTTAATATATATCATTATATATATACCTTAGGCCCCACTAAATGAATATATCCACAAATGTTTTCAGGTATGTTATTAATATATATATATTATATATATATTATATAATATTATATATATATTATATAATATAATTAATATACTATATTATATATATATATTATATTATATATATATTATAATAATATTATAATTAATTATTAATATATATATATATTATTATTAATTATTAAGCATGAATGTAGTACGGATAAACCGCATCTACGACATATAGCGGATATCCGCAATTACATTTATTTTGCTATATCATACGCATGCCGCTAACCGAGCATTATAATTATTTATTTTGAGACGAGATAATAGCGGAATTATGTATATATCTAATCTATAATGAATTATTATTAGTAGAAACTATATGTAAGTTGCTACTACACTTATATATATATATTTGATATTGTTTATAATATATATATACCTTGTGACTAGCTATTTCGACTTATTCCATAGTTTCTAATTATCCATAAACACTTCAAAATAGTTTGAGATATTTAACTGAAATTATTCTCAGAAATTAAAAGTAACGAAAAAAAACGGACGTGATGACTTATTTTAAACATTACCTTTTTTATTAATTATTCTAAATTAAAAGCTATTATATTTGAGTAACCAGATGGTACATTATACGCAATTTGGGAATTTTCTTAAGTTCTTTTTCTCGTACTACTGTTTACAGTTCAATTTTAAATTAAACTCCTGTACTATGGTATTTCAATAAATATCACAATTCAATTAATCCATGTGACTCACTTGTTAGGTAATAGTATTAACCTACATATTTTAAACTGCATGCTCTATAAATATCACCATATAGGCTTAAGAGCGGACATGGAAAACTAAAATTCAGTGTCTAATATTGGCATATTTTATCAATAATATTTTAATATATTATTACGTGTAACAAAATAGGTGATCTAATATATTCCAAGGAATGACAGTCCTATATAAGAGATCAAATCTACCACCCATGCTGAGATAAGATGTATAATAAATTATGTTTCCATATAACCTCATGAAAAAACGGATTGTAGTCGAACTGTATAGCAGGATAAAGTGCTATACAAAAACTCTAGTTCAAAACAATGAACTTATCTTGTAACGCAGCGGTGTTTATAACAGAGATCTGTTTAAAATTAATTTAGGATGCCTATGTGATGAAATGCCTGCTAAAGGCAGAAATATCACGAGCCAATAAAAAGCAAAGATCACACAAACAGGCACGCAATTACCATCTGTTAGCGATCATTGGCTGAATCCATGAACGTTCTTCTTTGGGCTTCTAGCAGCGATGAAGAGTTTTGTTCAGATGTGTCAAAAGCTTGGAATCAGATAAAGATCCACTGGGTCCTTGTGGATATAATGTAAAAGCTCTTTCTTTCGCACCTCATGCAGCTTACTAACGTCTGGATCAGGATATTCTTAGACATGCCCTTTCAAATCGTAAGCTGTAGCTAGTGACGCGTCTTTCAGTGGTGGCAGAATCTCATTTACGACGAAAAGATAGCCAACTCTTCCGATAGAGATAACGGGCTTCTAGAAGCTTATATTGCTTCTTTTGAAATTTGGATTAATTATTAACTTTTTTTTCAAACATTTTAATATTCACTGGAGACTCCCTTCTTTTTTTGCTTCCTCACCCAAAAAAAAATTTTGACGGGGGTTTTGACAAAGGCCCTTTTTTTTTGGAAAAAGGATAGGTTGTTGGAGGTGCACAAAAGATGTTGGGCTCAGAATGTCACAAGCGCGTAACCTGCACTCGTCGTAAGCTAAGTGCAGTATGATTGATATATATATATATTCATAGTCTTATATTATATCTATATATATTATATATATAACTCAGCTTTCATTATATAATATTCTAATTATATATATATAGGCACATATTATAGTTTTTTTATATATATATATCACACTATATATATATATATTATATATATTATATCTTACATCTTACAATCTCCTCTCTTCTCATAGTTACAGGGCTCACGCGCTGTCAGTGGGCGCCAACACACTTCCCAGCATTGTGCCATCCTGTTTTAAATCCTCACGATCCCATCCGCATCAGAATCATACACATTACGTGCTCGGTCATGTCCGGTGTCTCTTAATGAATCTTCCCTAGTGTCTCTTCACTCTTCCGCGGTCTTTCCCTCATCGCTCAACCTCCCTACCGGTCTCCACCTGCCCTTCTACTAGCTTGGAACTTTTGTCTCTTCTTGCCTCTACATTTGGCCACGCTCCGCATGGGTGTCCCACATCTTACGTTCTGTGATTTGCGTCCACTTTATTTTCATACTATCCGGCTTTCACACACCAGCTAAGTACGGGGGGGTATATTCGTTTCGTCGCCTGCCACCCTGGTCTGACCAAGCATGCCGCACATTCGTTGTTCAGGTGGATATTTTTTACTCAGGCTACCTTCATGGTTGTTTTTTATTTTTTTTTTTTTTTTTTTTTTTATTTTTTTTTATTTTTTAAATGTAATAACTCTTTGGTATTGATCTTATTGCCGAGTCCGCCTTTTTGGTTTGTTTGAAAAGAGCGTTTTGCGTTTAATGCTCTATTATTCAATGCGTTCGCGTTCGTCTTGTGTGATACGCAATATATGCCATACGTGTCGACGGTTTAAAAATTCGTCGCACGTCATCGTCGTTGTGTAAGACGGTTTTAACTTGCGTGTCGTGTTTGCTTTAAACAGTTTTCCGTGGCTGTGAGGCCTCCGTCGATTCGTAGCACAAGAATCCACGCACAAAACCGCTAGCTAGCAAGGCCAATAGCTATGAGGGTAGTTTACATACGTTGTATAGTAACGTGATAAGGTGTGATTTGTTCCAAAGTTAGAACAGAATGATGTCGAGGTTCAAAGGGTCAAGTAATTATGATTTTTTACGGAAAAACGCAATCAGCTGTTGTTTCTTAAAAGATCTCTTTTAACAAAATATTTCACTTGATTATATATATATATATATATATATATATATATATATTTTAGATATTTTAAAATTAACTAGTGATTATATAAATAACATATCCTCAACAACACACACACTCACACACACAGACAAACACCCACAAACTCTGGTCATGCCACGATTTTCCACCGTCCCTTTTTCATCTGGTCCTTTAGCCTCTCCTTACCACAATCTATGCCTCTTACGCTTAATGATAATTTATTATATTTCGAGTTCTTTTCCGTTCTTCATAAATCAAAAAGTGATTATAAGCACTCCTTTTCAAGGTGAAATAGGATATGAATATTACCTTAACACTCGGCGACAATTTTAAAATGCCTTTAGATATCCACACCCGTCCGCGCAACCGTAATTTGTCTTAAAATATCACAGAATTATAATTTTCCAGAGTTTTTAACATAAAAAGTCCGCGGTTTCCCAGTAATAATTATAATAATATTATATATTAATATTATTATATATATATATACAATATATTTATTATATTATATTACTCACATTAGGTTAAATTCATTGTTAGTATTATATATATTATATTAATATAATATAGTATATTTAGGGTTTATACCTGATGTTATTATTGATCTACATACAGTATTTTATGTTCTATCAAGATTAAATGTATGTTACATAGATTATATTGGAAAAATGACTCATTATATTGTACTAATAATGAGAGATAGAGAGAGGAGAGAGAGAAAAGAGAGGGAGAGGGAGAGAGCGAGAGAGAGGAGAGAGAAGGCGAGAGAGAGACGACTGGTTCGTAAAGAGATGAGAAAGTGATCTCGTATGCTTCCAAGAATGTCCGAGAGAAGAGAGAGATTGAGAAGTCAGAGCAGGCGATTGGTATGAGAAAGAGACATGAATTATCTGACGCGAGAAGGACTCGGGAGATGAAGTCATAGCCGCTTGAGCTTACTACAGAAGTACCACAGTGGTTGAACTCCCCAGCCTGCCTTTATCCTACGACTCACCTTGACAATAGATTCAACATTTTAACCTTTCCCAAATTTTTATTGAGATACTCTTCCTCGCAGCCTTGTTAACTACCTTTAGACGTGTTTGAGAACAATGCTTGATCTATCTATATTACTCTAGTATAATTCAAACGAACTCTGATGATTGGGATTAAATACCACAAAAATACGATACTTTAATAATAAGGTTATATTTTTGGTAAATTTTACTATTATATTATTTTCCATTCTTATTACAATTCATTCTGTAATTTTTATTTTAGATCATTTCTCGCAACTTTTCACTTGTCGCAATTCTGTCAGATGAAACTACCGATGCTTTTTCAGTGTAATATTTTCGAATCAATATAGTATATAGTGTCTATAGTAGTGCTGAATTAAGATCCATAGTCACTATGTTAGTTTTGACTTATTTAATTTATACATTTTTATTTCCATAAAATATTTATATATATATTTAAAATTAAACTTATTTTATTCTTTTTATATATTACTTTATTTTATATTTTTTATATTATTTATAATTATTTATTTTTTTTATTTTTTTTTTTTTTTATATTTTAAAATTTTTTATTTATGACTTCAGTCACAATATTTTATGTTTCAGAAAATGTCAATACTTTTTCTTTTCTCATGCATAGAATAATTATAAATTATAAATTAGTGTTATGAACAATATATTTAAATATATAATATATATATATATAATATATATATATTTATATTAATAATTATAATTTATTATTATAATATAATATATAATATATAGATATATATATATATATATATTAATATTATTAATAATGTATATATATTATATATGTATTATATTATTTTTATAATATATATATATATATATATATAAAT
>JABUQX010085335.1:37500-40846 GCA_015478945.1 Trachelipus rathkii
GCTACTATTAATGCGGAATATTAGCAGAGTATTATATACGTACATACAATCTCTAAAAATATTATATTATATATAATATATATATATATACTCGATTCAGAATATATATATATTAGAAAATTAATAATATACTATATATATATATTATATATATATATATATATATTTATATATATATATATATATTTAATATATATATATTAACATACATTCCAAACAAATGTATGTTATTTATCAACTTAGTAGGGTGAGAGAGAGAGATAAAGGTTTGAATGTTAATATATTATATATATATATATATATATTTATATAATATATATATTAATATATTATTATAATAATATTATAATAATATATATATATATATATATTATTATATATATTAATAATTAATATAATATTATAATATATTATATAATATATTAATAATTAATAATATATATATATATATATATATATTATAATATAATATATATATTATATAATTATATATATATGTAATAATATATATAATATTAATTAATAATAATAATATATATATATATAATATATATATATATTAATTATTAGGTTATTCAAAATGCTGTAATTCATATTATTTACCATCTTCTCTCACACAAAGTGTAATGTCTTTAATGTGCTGTCTGTCACAGTCTTAGGATTATTCTACGCGTACTTCCGGTATCACCGATTTCGTAGGATTCGCATTTAACATAACTATTGAGACCTTAATGAAGAACCAATCCAGAGCAAAAGTGCTATAGACATTGAGTATAATCTCGGGTTCGTACGACAACAGGAAGTGTTATATGGTACTGAGAAGACAAGTCCATGCTTGTGTAACAAGCACGAAAGTTGAGAGATAGTATAAGGCAACTCTTATACGCTCAGGTCACGAGTAGTTGGTATATAACGAAAAACACATTAGCAACTTTGGAAAAACAAATACCAATATAATTATGTTAGTAATTAGTAATTACTACTTCATGTACTCCATCCGATTGATGTTCAGCTTTTAGATATTTTCATCAACTACTTAATACCCTCTTAACCATAGAAAACGCTCCGTCTGCTCAAAAAACCTCTGATACCTCAGGTTTATAGTTTTTTTACTATTTGCGCAAGCTCGATTCTCCTAGGGGGACAGTGCCCACGCCCCTACGGATAACCGGCCGCACCATCACAGAGACACTAACATAAACAATACTCTACTCTCACGTAGTCTATATATATATATACTACGTACACTTTACCATACATAGATCAATATATATATATATAATTATATATATATATTAACCTATATTTATCTATATAAATAAAACTATATTATATATATATAGTATATAACTTATCATGGTTATATATTATACCATAGTCTATTTATAAGAGTAATAATCTCACAAGCTACTGAAGGAAATAGGAGGCCCCATATCATTATATGAGGTTTGCTTAGCTATATATATATATAATATTATATATAACTAGTATCAGGTACTCTACTATAATCACTGCACGAATATATATTTAAGTAATACTAATTCTTATTACATTAATTGATTTGAACCTATATATTGCTATGTGTTACATTATATATATTGTGAACTATGAAATTATCCCAAATCTAATATATACTAATCTTATCATTACGTTAATTAAATATTAATTATATATATTATTTATATTAATTTATATGCTCAAATGATAAAATTCCTTTATTTCCCTTGTGAGACTGTGCTTTAGTAAATATACTTTAAAATCTCATCTTAAATCATATCAGATATAACCTATAATATATCACTCTAATGATATAAGTAGATGTAATTATATTTGATAATATATATATATATATATTTCTCTAAAATTATATTATTATATTTATAATAAAGAATAATACTACCTTTATATTCCAAGTATATTATTATTATTCTTATATCCTTACATACAGAAATTTATAGGTAATGAAAATCATTATATTACATATATAATAAGATTATGTAGAATAGAATATATTTTTGAGTATAGTGATCCTCTAAAGTTAAATTTATTATAATTTTACACTATATAATTATTTATATTAATTGATTTTAATTTTACGTAAAATTTGATTACCATAGAATATAATATTTATTTTTAAAATATGTTTATTAATTCGTTTGGTAAAATTTCTCTTTTATGACCTAAAATATTACACTGCAAAATATTCTAAACATAATAAAATAGGCTTATACTCATTAATTATAATATACCTCAAGTATAAGTTAAACTCTCTATATATACTAGAGTTTTTTACCTCATATCTTATTACTATTATATATTATACAGATCTATCTATTATTCCAACCCTTCTTTCCACATATTAGTTATCTTTATCTATAACTCAAATTATTACTTATATTTATTATATCCTTACCCATATATATATACTATATATAATATATTATATAATATATTATATATAACCATGAGCGGTTTTCTATAATTGCATCACTCCCTACGTATACTATATATATACTAACGGTAAATAAATATCATATATATATATATTAATAATACTATATATATTTATATATACTATATATATTAGAGATGGGACGATTAAGAATTTTTGACGATGACGATGACGAATTTATTGACGATAACGATTATAGTAAATTTTGACGATGACGATTAACTGAAAAATATATATTTAAAAGAATTTAAACAACAAATTTCTAATAAGGAAGAATTTAAAATTGTGTTTCCACTTCATTCTATATTTAAATGTGGTAAATCACATTAAGAACTGAGCCATTACACTAACATAGTCAGTATTATCCTGTATGTATATACTTTATACATTTTGGGTAATTTATATTTGTAAATTTTTATTTCTATGTAATATAATTGCTTAATTATAATAAACAAAAATATTAATAATAATAATAATAATAATAATAATAATAATAATAATAAAATAATAATAATAATAATAATAATTAATAATAATAATAATAATAAAACAACAACATAAATAATATACTATAATATATATATATATAACGGTATATAATATATATTATGATCTTATCCTGTGGACTGGGTATATATATATATAAATATTATATATATATATATATATTATATATATATATTAATATATAATATATATATATATATATATATATTTCTAATATATTCTAGTCAATGAAATGCAAGTGGGCAAATGAAAATAATTTAAAGGAAGTCAAAAATCAGCAATAGCCATAATTAATTCAAGTAATATATATATATAGAATAAATAAATAGAATAAATAATAAATACAATAAAATAATAATGAACAAAAATTAAAAATTAAAAAATAAG
>JABUQX010085336.1:5000-10000 GCA_015478945.1 Trachelipus rathkii
AGGTTCTTATCCTCATTAAAAATGACATACAATTGATTGTTATATTTCTCATTATTGCAGTAAGTAGTCTTTTTGCCACACATTTTCAGCATTTCAAGTAATACACTCAACTTGTGATCAGTAATCACTGTCAAGGGTTTCATTAAAGTCAACTTATTCTTCAAACAACTTACGGATATCATTATAAATTTTATTTAATTTTAATTTTTTTGGCTCCCTAGATCATGTTGTAAGTAGCACATCTTTATTAATTATCTTGTTCCTTTTATAGTATAGGGGTATGGGGCTTAGCCCCTTTCAGTCAGAATATAATATAATATATATATATATATATATATATATAATATATAAATATATATATATATATATATATAGAATATATATATTATATATAATATAATATAATATAAAATATATATTATATATATATATATATATATATATATATATAATTATTAAATAAATTGAAACTCCTCAATAGAAGCGTTAAATATAGAAATTGCGAGCGACTTCGAAACCTTAAAGTTTCCTCTTCAAGCAAGAAAAAGTATTAATAGCAAAGAACGAGAATTTTTCCCTACTTGTCACATAAAAATTAAAAAAAAAAATTAGAGGAAGAAGAAACTTAGTGTTTAAAAAATATTCTTAGTCTCTGTTTTAATTTTCATTTTAGGCGTTAATAATATATATATATATATATATATATATATATAATATATATATATATTATATATATATATATATAATATATAATATATATATATTATATATATATATAATTTATATAAATATATATAAAGTATATATATATATATATTTGAAATACACCTTAGTATGTTCGTATGTTTGCAACTGATCCCATTCACAAACTTGAATGTAAGATATATTAAAAAGGCTCTTTATGCATGCATGCATGTGATGGAATCCAAAAATTGAAATTATTTCTAAACCTTATTTACATACCTTTGTTATGCTTGATAAAGCTCCCGATATAGAAATCAATCAAAGACAAGACGAGGATGACGAGTAGAATGAACTGAATCTTAATGACGGGACGAACGCCTGAAAAATTTATGACTGCAAGGAGCAAAAGAGCAGCCATGGCGAATCCTCTCTCTATCCACATGTTATCGAATTCCAGTAATTCATTCATAGATTCACCAAAGCCCACAAAACACACGGCGATGCTTACGATCTGAAACGACGGAGTAACAAAAAGAGATCACCAATATTGTATTTAGAAATCACATACAGTAGTTGATGGCAAGGAAGTTCGCAATATATATATATATATATATATATATATATATATATATATATTTATGGAATTTTTATATAATATTATAATATATATATATATATATATATATATATATATATATATATATATTATATATATATTATGATAGATTATATATATATATTAATATATATATATAATATAATATATATATATATATAATATATATATATTCTATATATATATATATAAATATATATATATATATATATATAATATATATAATATATATATTATATAATAGTAGTATTATATATATATATATATATATATATATATATATATTATATATATATATTATATATATAATATATATATATAGATATTAATAATATATATATATATATATATATATATATATATATATATATTCTTGAAAGTTGTAAGGAATTTCTTCTTTATAGGTCGTCTTGTCGTTTGGAATTTCGCATAATGAATAATTTTTTTAAACTTTCGATTGTTCTTTTTATACATTTTATTTTAGTTGTTTACGGTACAAAAAATTTTAAATTAAAATTAAAAGCAAAATTATTCTTTTATGAAGCTCTAAATTACTTCTGGCCCTACTCACAGAGTAAATATTTTTTCATTTAAATCTGCAATCAAATAATAATAAAATATTTTGGTAAATTAAAAGAGGAATCTTTGATAAACCTTTAGGTGATGAATTTTGATGGTAAAAATTTTGAAACCATTCACAAATGTTCACGTCCTCTGTGTTTGAAGGATTGTTTTCCTTTCGAAGTGAAGCATTGAACCAAAATGAGACAGTCGTGGAAGCTGAAGAATGATTTGGTGGTGATTTATACTTTAAAGGAAAACAAAGCAAGAATGACACGTAGTTGATGTCTTATCAGGAGGTCAAGTGTATTTGAATGGGGTCATCAAAAATACAATGGTAGTGGTATACCGGCTCAATGAATCTCGATGAATAAATATTTCTTCAGGAGCATCAACGATAAAGTGGTAAAGGTTTGAGCTGCCCAATTATTTGTTACGATCCACTACATAAATTGAAAGTGCCGAAAGATTGAACACTCTGTTGCTTAACTCGTTGAGAGGGACCGCCTGATAATTTCTTTCTTGGGTTCTTGCGAGTGAGCTATTGGATGATTTCTGAGTGGAGATATTTGAATTTCATCTTTCCGAAACCATCATGAAGATGTTGATAAATGGCAGGTCGAAAGAAGAATCAGAAGTATCAGATGCAAGATAGAATGTAGCAAGCTAAGATATTGCTTTTCATAAACTAGAAAGCCTAGATAAACAAGACATACATAATTGTTTGTTTGGTTTTCTTGATATTTGATTCGATAGATTATTCTTAATTTGTTCGAATCACTCAGGGATCACCAATTATGAGTGTAGAGCTAGAGGGTTTATTTAATCTTTTGTCGATTACAAGCAAAGAAAATAAATTATTATCACTTTTCTATATCAATTTTAACTTTTTAAATTTATGTTAAACATTTATTATTTTACTAAATTATGGATGTAGAGCTAAATGGTTTATTTAATCATTTAAATAAACTTATCCACAGCTTGCTTTCCCACTCATACAAGAAATATGAAAAACTTTTGTGAAACCTGTCTGCTGATTTAGAAGCATATCTACCATATATATATATATATAGTATATATATAATATATATATATATGATATATTATATATATTATATATATAATATTATATATATATATATATATCATATATATTATATAGTAATATATATATTATATATATACTGAAACATGAAGAGATTGTTCACACGATTGTGTCCATGAGCACTCATTTCAAAGGAACAAAATAGCAACTTCAACGACTACCACGAAACTATAGAAAATACTGAAATATCTGATGCTTCAAGACCTCCACTTTGGGCTTCAAGGTCACAAACAAACATTGATAAACCAAATATCCCATGCTATTTAATTATATTATCATAATATAACAAAAACACAACAACAGAAAACCCACAAACACACAACACCAAAATTGATAGACCAAAATAAATCCCTTTAGCTTATTTATTTTAATATTATCATGATGTATTGTGATTGTTAATGATTATTTATAATTTTTAACAGTAATATGGCATTAAAATTTATACTAATATACTTTTCTATGTAAATATCAATGAATTACTGAATCGTTGCATCAATCAAAAACTCGAAAATGATGGAGAAATATTGATTACATTCGTAAATTAAAATCAGAAAGGAAAACTGATCAAAAAACCTATATAAACATATAAAAACAAAATTTCATGTGGAATGGAATAATAATAATATAATAATAATAATAATAATAATAATAATAATAATAATAATAATAATAATAATAATTAATAATAATAATAATAATAATAATAATAATAATAAATAATAATAATAATTCATTTTTAAAAATCAGAAATTACTGTAATTTATTATATGTATTATGTATGTACATACTCATAGGCGAGCAAATTTCAGCCAATCCCTAATAGCAAATCGAAGTTACCGTTAACGGTAGAGTTTCCACTAACTTTGAAAATAAAGTCCAGCGATGAAATGCGAAATGCGACTTGAAAACTCTATTTTGCACTTAACGCCGATTTAATTGCGCAATAAAAGAAAAAGAGAAGAGAGTTTAGGAAGACATAAACATACAGACACACACAGATACCGTGGCTCAACCGGTAGAGTTACAGTCTCATGGTAAAGGCGCGAGTTCGATCCCTAGTCCGGTTCCTAGGTAGAAATTACCTAGAGAGCTTCCCTCCTAGAATTAGGGGTATGCCCGTGAGAAAAATCACATCAAAAGTATTAAAAAACATTTTCTTACCTGCCCAAAGCAATAGACCAGACCAACGGAACCACCAATTCGAGACCCGAGCACGTGGGATACCAAAAAATAAACTCCTCCACTTTCTATCTGGATTAAGGACAGAATTCCAACCACTGATAATGTAGTGCTAGCCACCACTATCACTGAGTAATATATATAACTAATATAATAATATATATATAATATATATATATACTATATCTATTATATATATATTATTTATGTATTATATTAATTATATTAATATATATAAGTATATATTAATAATTAAAAATTCATGACATTTTAATTAATTGGAAATAGACATCTTTAAAATTTTGAGAAAGAGAAATTAAAATTTTTTAAGTTTTTTTAATTCTCATTTTTAATTCGCAGCTATTGCTTCGAACTCTTATTTCAGATATACTCCTAAGCAAATTAATTTTAAATAAGACAAGAGTATGGTATGTGTGTGTGTGTTTGTGTGGTAGAGAGAGAGAGAGAAGAGAGAGAGAGAGAGAGAGAGAGAAGAGAGAGAGAGGAGAGAAGAGAGGAGGAGAGAGATGATGAGAGAGAGAGAGAGAGAGAGAGAATTACCTACCATTGGGAATTTGAGGTGTAGGGTACATCCCATGGCACGCCAGTGCTATGGGCTGTACCGTGCGCCCCATGAAACTCCATTGCCATATAAACGGCCATGTTGCACAGGAGAAGACTCTCCGTATCACAAACACCCTAAAAAAACTACTACAATTACTGAGAAAACATCATATTTTCACATATCTCTGTGTGTGGTTGAGAAGAGCTCCCACAGCGTATGTTCTGCTTGTCGTTGGAGGCGACTAAAGAGAGAGTGGTAGTTTGGTTGGGGCCAAGCTACCACTTACATAT
>JABUQX010085336.1:15000-19457 GCA_015478945.1 Trachelipus rathkii
CCTTCATTAACATAGTGATATTTAATAAAACTTTAAGAAAATTATCATAACATAACCTAACTATCATACTGACCAACAAATAATTCCAAATATAACAAAGTTTTATCATCAGTAAATCTAACACAATATCCCATAAACTAAGAACATAACATATCTACGTCATACGTCACACCTAAACATTACGCAAGCTTGAAAAGCTCATGAGTATAATCATATAATCTCATATAATCAGAGAGCTGTATTTCTACAACGTCACTGATGGCCAATGAGATTAAAGAATGACATCATCATATTAATGACGTAATATTTTATTTATTATTTTGGTTGTTTTTGTTGCTGCTTGCGCTTTATTTCAGGGGAGAGGAGTCACCCTCCCTCTAAGGGAGTGTAAGCGGATAACTAAAGTCTCAGATTTTAGCCGAGAGTAGCCCAGCTTAAGTGAAAGAAAGCTATCCCACCAGAAAAAGCTGCAAGAAGCTAGTACTTAAGTTCGACAAAGTAAAAAGGAGCTGTTACGTTGAATAATGAAAAGAACTTCAACAACTTGTGAAGTGGAGGAAGAAAAAAAAAGAAGTAACTCCCTGCTCTTCTGCCACTTCATATTGGTGACCCAGAAGTCGAACACCCTCTCTAGCAGAATGTTCCTTTCAAGCAGATCCTCTACAAAGATGACTCAAGCAGAAAACACTCTCTCAAGAAGATGCCTTCAGAAGTCTAAAAACCCTACAAGAAGGAGTTCGTCCCAGAAAATGGGACATTCAGGAAGAGGATGCAGACGAATACTTCTACTTCATAGGTGGTCTCCCTGGGAAAGGAAGCGGGCAACAAACAGTAGCAGTTCCTAGCAGAAGACCAGATCAAAGAAGAAAAATCTTGCACCATGAAGTTCAGTAAATTCGCGAAATACAGTCACATCGTTAATCTCAGGACTACCAGCCTCAATTTACGTGACTATTTTCGTCGTCTGTAATACCAACCTTACAATAACGTATACCTTCAAGCAACACGAAAAATGGTGGGAAATAGATAGATACAGTCACACCGTTAATACCCAAGCTTACCAGCTTAAGTTTAACTTGACTATTTCCATCGACACTATGGCTACTAACTATTCTATTCAAGGAAGAACTCGCAGACTAATTCAGATGAACTTCAACTTTTGCCTCTTAAGCTC
This sequence comes from Trachelipus rathkii, assembly GCA_015478945.1. Classification (NCBI taxonomy): domain Eukaryota; kingdom Metazoa; phylum Arthropoda; class Malacostraca; order Isopoda; family Trachelipodidae; genus Trachelipus; species Trachelipus rathkii. Next base: position 16,175 of record JABUQX010085336.1, read on the forward strand.
TGGTTATAATAGAAGAAAGATTCATCCATGTATGGTATTATGTCTAGATCAGTTGGCACCTCATACCACTGCTATTATATATATATATATATATATATATATATATATATATATATATATATATATATATATATTATATATAATTATATATTTTATACATATATATATATATATATATATATATATATATATATATATATTGATGGACAACCTGAAAAAAGGGAATCACCAATCGGTATATTTGGTAGTACAGTACAATAATACAATAGCAAACCAAATACCACTGCTACGATATATATATATATATATTTAAATACAACATATATATATATATATATATATATATATATATATATATATATATATATATATATATATATATATATATATATATATATATATATATATATATATTAATTATCTAGAAAGAATGGAGAAGAATCAATTTCAATATAGTGATATGATGTTTGTTACAAATGGAGGACCTCATACCACTATCACTTTATTATCTTTCAAAATGTATTCCACTCTGTGATTCATACTTCCTTCAAGATTGCATCAGAGAAATCAACATCAAACTTTGTACATTTCTCATGGATGGTTCCTCAATCCGATGTGGATTCGCCTTCGCAGATGGTTCCTCACCCGGATATAAATTCGCCTTCAACGGTGTTGATTCACCTTCGTGGTTGGTTCCTCAACCGGTGGTTGACTCGCCTTCACAGACCGTCACTTCATCTACTGAGCAACAGGAACAAAATTGCATTTCAGTGTTTAAATTTAATAATAATAATTGCGTTTCAAAGTAATTTTTTAAAATTTAATTTAGTATTTAAATCACTCAAATTGTTTAAGTTTCGTTTTATCAAATACTTGCCCAAATATATAAAATTTGACCTACCTTACTTATAGAAAGTGATTTACAGAAAATGATTTGTGAACATTAACTATTTTTTTAATATAAATATAATTATTTTAATTTTTAATGTTTTTTTTCATTACATGTTATTATATTATTCTTTTTATGAAATAACGTTTGTTTATTAGAATATAACGTTTTTATAATACTATTTGTTATACTTGTTATATTTTGTAATCTCTTATCTTTTTCTGCATTTAAAAATTTCTCACCTAAAATATTCTATGCATTTTTGTCTTATGCATTTGTCAAAGAATTTAAGTTTTGTAAAACATGATTTGATTTTAGGTGTACTTGAAAAAAATGTGTATGATGTAAAATTAATGCATTTACTGCAACTCAGCGAATGGTTTTCATATAGTAGAACATAAGGTTCAATAAATTATTTTTCAATTTTCCTTACAATAAAGAGAAGTTTTAACAAAAGTTAACGACTTGTGTTGATGGTTGGCTAGCCGCGAGAAGCCCAGCTTAGGTGAAAGTAGGCGACCCCACCAGAGAAAGCTGCAAGGAGCTAGTACCTGTTCTACTTAGGTTCGATAACGTAAATATGAGTTGTTACGTCGAACAACGAAAAGAACTTCAACAAGAAATTGTGAAGTGGACAGAATGAAAAAGAAATAACTATCTGCACTCCTGCCACTTCATATATATATATATATATATATATATATATATATATATATATATATATATATATATATATATATATATATATATATATATATATATATATATATATATATATATATATATATAGATAAATATATAGAGAAATAACATATATATATATATATATATATATATATATATATTATATATATTTGCATAATTATATTTTTATTCTATATCATATATATATATATATATATATATATATATATATATATATATATATATATATATATATATAAAGAACGAAGGAACGAAAACAAAGTTATCATTTAACAAGAAAAAAAAATAACACTAATCTATCAGCAATCATTAAGAGCCTTCTTTAAGCATTGACATAGTATGATACTGAAATATTACGGACTTTGTATATCTATCTCCTTATCAGATTATAATAGTCCTCCGTAACCTGTGGTTGGACGTAATAGACCAATCAGCACCTCGTATTGCAGTGGCGTCATTGACGTACAGTGATAAGGATCAGTTGTCAGAAAGCTCAATTGTGATATAACTTCTAGTGAGCGAGTTAGGATGTTTAGTGTAAAACAGATATTATGAAATAGAATGAACGCTGAAGTTAATAAGTTGTGTATGCTAAGATAATATGTAAACCTAGTTACTTGTAGAAATGAAGGTCTGCACATGTTAGATTCGAAACAGTCATGTGCACAGAAAGAGACCCTTTCATGTAAGTAGCATCATTTGGCATTAATTTAGATGTGCCTATAAATGTTAAGAAAATTTAATTGAGTCAGGTAAGACAATGTACAGAGAGAGAGAGAGAGAGAGAGAGAGAGAGAGAGAGAGAGAGAGAGAGAGAGAGAGAGAGAGAGAGAGAGAGAGAGAGAGATGCTGTAATTAATAAGGTAGATGAGCCAAGATAGTATGTTAAGCTATGGTAGGTTTGGTCACGCTAGGTTAGGCAATGTATTATGAAAGATCGGTTGAACGGCAAATTGTTTGGTCAAATATGTTTTTTTTGGCTTAATCAATGGATCACGGGTGATAATGAGGGGCAGGGTGTGGGTTTGATTGGAGTTTAATCTATTGATTAATTGATATTTTAAATAAAAAAGCTTAAAAGATTTAGTGAAAACAATGTTTATAATAATTTTATGTAATGTTCATACAAAATATTTTTGTTATGTTATGAAAATAATAAAGCAATAGCGCATAGCTAGTTGGGAGGGTGGCTGGTGTATGGCGTTTGAACTTTATTGACTTACTTCCTTAGGGTCCATAAAGTTCATGTTTTTAGTTGAAATATTTTTTTTTAGTAAAAACAAAATGTTTTTTAATAATTTTTAAAATATATTTTAAAAATAAATAAATAAAAAAATAAAACAAAATATAGATGTAAACTAAAAGTTTTAAAATAAATAAACTTTAAATAAAATAAAACAAACTTTAAGCATAATATAAATGTTTCATCATGTTGAAGAAATATATTAGTTTACCTCTACTTAAAGAAAATGAGATTTGAGGCTGATATAGTGATCATCTATGTAATTATTTGTTATTAGATTCGACTTCGTACATTTTGCTGTATGGCTAATAACTTGCTCAAACGTATTATTAATTTAATTTAAATACAAATACATTTAAAACGTGAACTAAATTAAATTAAATAATGTATATATATATATATATATATATATATATATATATATATATATATATATATATATATAT
>JABUQX010085337.1:0-7500 GCA_015478945.1 Trachelipus rathkii
AATATGTATATGTTCCCTAAAAGAACTGTTCCAGATTGTTAAGAATACTGAATGATTTAGCCTCCTTCCCACCTGCATCAGTATGAAGGAAGCCCAACCCCTCATTGTAGTGTACGTTGAAATCTCCTAAATAGAGGATCACATCATTTGGATGAGAGGATATATAACAGTCTCGTAGGAGGTTGGAAGATATTCAAAAAGAGCTGGAAAATCTGTTACTTAGGAAAACAGTAGAAGAATAAGATATTGGTGGTTGTGTAAAGACAGATTTAAAGACATATAACATCGAATTTAGAAGATTTAAGATTTTCGAGACGTGTTACATGAGTTTTTATTTTTATATAAGCGCAGACCCCAAAACCCTCATTCAGTCGGAAATTATAAAATTGGTTATATTTAGAGATGTTTAGGTTATCAGAGAAGGAATCTCTGGCTATCTGGGTCTCAGACAAGTAAAATATTAGTATGAGAATTTGAAAGGTAGTGTTCAACAGAATCGAGTTTAATACCAAAGTCTATCGAAAACCTACCTCTAATACCACGACCACCATTACTTTACTAGTCGAACTCTGTACACTTATTTCTTTTCAGATTTAGCTATAAATTTCTAGCTGAACTGCGTAATGTGTACACCTAATTAAATTTGTTATTTTGTTATGCTTTTATCAAAACTCTATCCACTTAATTTCCCTTCGGATTTAGTTAATCTTTGCCATATGAACTATGTCCACTTAATCTTTTTCATGTTTTTCTATATCACAAGTTTATTTCTGACGACCCGCCATCTAGTGAGCTGTTCATTTTTTTAAATTTCGTCAAGATTTAGGGAGCAAGTGCCCCCCTGCCTAAACACACCGTTGTTATAAACTATATAATATATATATATATATAATATTATATATATATAACTATCCCTAATAATAGTACATAATACATTATTTATTAATATTATATATAAATACTATAGTCATATATATATATCATATATTATATATATATATATATAATATATGTTATTATTATATATATATATAATATATATATAAAATATAATAACATATATATATTATTATATATATATATAATTATATATAATAAATAATATCTATACTATATAATATATATATTATATATATATATATAATATATATTATATATATTTTATATTATATATATAATCATAAATAGTAATATAAAAGAATAATATCTTTTTTAATTAAAGTTATAAATCTATATAGCTATAATATATATATAATATATATATAATAAATAATATATATAATATATATCATAAATATATATATAGTATAATACATTAATATATATAATATATATATATATATAATATTATATATATATAATATATATATTATAATATATTATATAACATAAATATATATATTAATTATATTATATATATTAATATATATATTATATATTATATATACTTATATACATATAACAATATATATAACATTAATATATATTAATATTATATTATATATACCAGTATAATAATATAGTATATATATATATTATAATATATAGTATATAATGAATAAAAATCGAAAAGTACATTCAACATATAGCATATCTTTTAATCTAGATATAAGCAACATACATAAACTTTGAATGCATAATACAAAATAACTAAAAACTCAAAATCGGTGAACATCTTTTTTTTATATACAGATAAATACACATATCGTCTCCCTTGTATGACGTGAGTTCTTGGCACTGTTAGATGCTGACAAATTTAGTTAATACACGAATATATTTATCCCAATATTCGGGCCAAATATATATGCGGTCTTCACTTAATCAAATACCGAGAAGCTTTGGAACACCTGCATGAGGACTATATTTATGAGTAATCCCTTAAACATTTATGTTCTTCTCACACACAACCCGCAAGACAATCTTCCGAACGAGCGAGATGAGTAGTTTCACACAAATCTTGAAGTTGTCATAAAGTGGAAAAAGAGCATTGAGTTCACTGTAAGTTTAGATTTCTCGCGATTACTTGTAAATCGTCTAGAGGACGATCAACTATGATGAATAGATGATATATGAACGTGACTAAGCGTAGCTACGACTTATCTGATACTTAATTAACTAGAACAAAGACCCCCACTCCAGATGATGGAAAATGTCTTATACTGAGTCGATTCGTCTCTTTTCTGGGTTCTGCTATAAAAACGTGATAGAGTTTATGATTTCGTATCATACAGTATAGCGACGACATATTACCTCCTAAAAAGTGTATTGCAATAAGTACTAGCAAAATATGTCTGACTAAACGGTCTCTATCGAGGGCAAATTATATTCTTGTCTTAATCAATTTTTACTGTAAAAATCGATAATGTGTATTCCTGGTCACCCTTAATATGATATATCCACCAATGCGACTTTGATAAGCGTCAGTGATTGATTGTGCAAATATCATCCCATCCAATTTTGCTGCAACTGCCTGTTCTTCATATTCATGTAAATCTTTAGAGCCAAGAGAGAAGGAAAAGAACTAGACTTAATGGAAAAACTTGGCAAATTCCGAAAGAGGATAAACAAAATTAGCAAAGTTAAGGAAATTTAAAGCGACGATACATAACCTAGCGATACAAGAAAAACGACGAGACTAGAAATTGTCAGTCGCAGAGGATATGCGGAAAATTTCAGACTTCTTAGAATCAGGTGTGCTACACTGACCATTGGAAGAAATATGATAACCTAAAAGGTACTCACTCAGATGATTTTGAGCATAACAAGCTATTTAATACTAATAAATAGAGGTACCCGTTTTATCATGTAAGTGGATTTGAAATATCTGATCCAGATAACGTTTTTTTTGTGTTGTTTCCTAGATATTAGCCTCTGAGAAGACTGAGTACTCGTCCAGATACACAAAAACAAAAGAATATCTCTGGAATAACTTGAATCCACAAAAGCGCTTGGAAAATAGCACCAGCAATTACGAAGACCCAAAGTCCGTAGATATAAACAAACTCAAAAGAGCAAAGGTGTTCGCTAATGTTCTAGTTTTTTTTGAGTATTTTTCTTTTCCGGACTGAGGATTAGGGATCTGAAGTGATAATGACTCGGCGAGAAGCACTCATAATTTTACGCTATCATATACTCGCCTTGAGTATCCATGAAGTTTGTGAGCAGAGAACTGTTAAGAATATAATCGGGAGAGGATATTATTTATCTGATTCTGGAGCTTGATATAGGTAATATGGTGAATGTTGCTAAAAATCACCACATGGGGCCATTTCAACGGCGTGCGACCTCTTTTGGAAGAGAATGAAGAGATTATATAAGACCATTGGGATTTCGAAGGTCGAATGATACCAGGCTTTTAAATGAGTTATAAATTTCAGTTTTTTGCAACTGTCTAATTCTATCTCCACTTCTGTAATCGAGCGAAAATTTGGCATAAACAGGGGGAACGTCACTTGTCTCTATATATCGAGAGGTGGAAAAACATTTTGAGATTTATATTCGAGATTAATATATTTGTAAGAAGTTGACAGTTGACGCAAGAGATAGGAAAATTTCTCTAAAAGCTTAAGTGACTACAGCGATGAGAAAAGGAATGTATTAAAAATGGAGATGGTACTGAACCATTTAGAATTCGAAGAGGAGCCTGAATGTTGGTAGTGGAATCCAAAATTAAATTAAAATGATGAAAGAAATTTATACCGAGAAGGGGAGTTGCTTAGATCTGCAACCAGAAAAAGGTTTTATTGAAATTGCACGGTCGAAGGTAATTTGGTAAGTGTTTAAAAAAATGCTGTAAGTTCACCATTTGATTTATCTTAACTTAGGAATATTATTTGCCTGGCTAGTATAGTGAAACTGCAGAGAGGAGAGAAGAGAAAATTACGTGTCAATTGAATGCACGGCAAAGCACGTTATACTTGCGCAGGTGTTCAGCAAAAGGTCTAAGTTTGTGCCAAAAATAAAAACGGTGGTTTTGAAATGAAAGCCCAAGATGGGACCTATTGGATCTCGCACTATTTGATTTTTGAAATAGGAACAGGTCATGGGGCACCAAAAGAGCACGAGAAGGATACATATGCAAGCTTTGTTTGTATGGCCATTGACGACACCAAGGCTTGCAATTTCGAGCCTGTGTATCAAAATATTATTCAGATCGACAAAATTATAGGTTTCAGATCGTTATGAAATGGTTTAAGACCAAAATGAAAAGATTTCGAAGTAGTAACTGTATGAAAATTTTTAACAGGATTTGTAACTACAGGAGCGCAGCTTGCTGCAGATTGAGGCGAAGGATTGGCAAATGGTAAAAGATCGTTAGCTAATGATCATTACTGTTCCAATGAGAGAGAAGTTTGGGCGGCTACAATAGGACGAATAGAGGTAAGAAGAGCGTCAAGGAAACAAGTCGAACGATATCATCACCTACATTCAATTTAGAAGCTATATTTAAAATGTCACGAAGATTCAAAGAAGGTTTACCAGCAAATGGTTGTTAAGATAGTAGCTCCTTAAACATTTCTGTTTTGCTTTGTTCAAATAGGGAAACGGTAGATTTCTTGAGGGAAAAGTAATTTTTACTCTCGAGTCCGAAGAAGAAATGCAAGAAACAACCTCCTCAGGAAGGTTAGAAAGAGTATGATAAAAACGAGTTTGTTCAGAAGTAATTTTAGCAATGTAAAATTGAGCCTCTAAAATATGAAAACAAGAAGAAACGGAAGTCTCTAAAAGTACAGGAACTTTAATTCTTACCTGAGCTAAAGCAGCAATTTCCAATTCCTCGTTGTCTGGCATTGTGAAATGCAGTCTCTGCCGAAATTCTTGAATATCGCTGACGGGTTATCTGAAAGCGCTGGGTATTCTTCTCTGGGATCAACCAATTAAAGTAGGCCTCTAAAATAAGTAAGGGTCTCTTCTAGTGGTAAAGGCCTAAACTAGAAATGGTTGAATATTTAAAATTGTGAGTTCACCAACTACACCAGCAACGATATAGGCCACTGTATCTTAGGTTATTTCTTAAGTAATACGAAGCGTTCCCTTTCTTATTTATTTCTTTAAAAAGAAGCAGGACCCAAAATTCTGCAGTAAACTTATTTCTTTAATCAACAAAGAGGAAACACAAAGTTTCCGATTTATTATCTTTCTATTACTGAGTAACACAAGGTGATTACTGTGATTAAAAATCCAAAATATATTATTTTTTATTCAATAAAAGATAGTAACAAAGCTACCCTTTTAATGGAGATACTCTCCTTTGTAAACTTCAGAAACACTCTTGGGCTTCTCCTGGAGTTTACAGCTTGCTCGTTCTTCTTTTGAATTTTGTGTAAAATCAACAGTTTCTGTAGTCTTGGTTGGCTGGTAGTCGATCTCGTTTACCTCACTTCCTTGAGATTTGGAGTTTCTTGTAGCTTTGAGGTTTTGATCTTCTTGTTGGTAGGGAAGCGAGACTGGAGTTAGTAAGAGTGGTAAGAGAGTGTGAGAGAGTGAGTGTCTCAATAAGGTCGGGAAGCCTTATATACACAATTCGTCTCTTGTACTGAGACGCTTAAAACATTACTTATTCCTTACACTAAATATATGACATAAATACACGACCGTAAATCCACAACATTTTCGATTTAATTGTAAAACAATTATATAACTTCTTCTCAGTATATACACAAGCTACAGATGTATATAGTGAGTAGACGTGGATATGATATTAATTATATACTGGATTAATGGCTGAAGACACGGAATACGTAAGGAGTTCTCGTATTGAACCGACGCTCGAGGAGCGGACTCCAACAGAGTTATAATAATATTAGTAACTCAGACTTAAGGACCTCACCTCAAAAGCGGATATCCAGCATGTAGATATTTATAGCTGTGAGAAACGAAGTAATATATATAATATATATATATATATCTATTAATCATATATTATTATATATATTAATATACTATATATATATATATTATATATATAGTATATTATATATATATATAACAGGTGTGTACCGTTAATATTGGAAAAAAATTATTATGATATTCCTTTGCATAAATATAAGATAATACGTGTCAATAAACATTTCACCGAAACGCCTCGTTTCCAAGTCACAGGTGAGTGAAACTATTTAAAGGAATTAAAGATAACAATAAGCAGTAAACTAAATTTGGAAAGTAATTAACAAAATTCATTCAATTTATTTTAATTATAAGAATACATTACTGCAGAAAAAAATATACAACAGAAATAGTACGAAAGAATGTGCACTAAGGTTATAACAATGTTTTGAAATGAGCATCCCAGCGGACGGACGTCGCACAATACAGGCATCTTTGCTGGAGCCCGACATTGATTGACGAAGATCAACTAGTATATTATAGATCTCACACTCACTCGCACGAACATGTGTCACCGTGTGTGGTGCCGAATTGTGTCACAAGATGCGAATATGCGAGCCCTTAATTCTTTGGGACTTCAACTGTTGCTGTATAAACTAAAATGTTTCAGGTGACCCACAAGAAGAAATCCAATGCATTTAGGTCATGAAGACCGCGGCGGCCAAAGGAATTGTTAGTAACTCCTCGACCTATCCACACGCATGGGAGAAACATGTTCAAATAGTTACGAGCAACTAAACTGAAATAAGCTGGAGCGCCCGTCCGTGCATCGAAATCATTTTCCGTCTTAATTGTAATCGGACGCTCTTGCAGTAGTGTAAGCAAGTCAGTTCCAAGAATTGGCGATAAATGTCTCAGTAAGCCTCACTGGTAAAAGAATGGACTATCAAATGGTCGCCAACAGTTCCGACCCATACATTCATGAAAACTGGTGTTGATGGCGGCTTTCACACTATTGCAATGTAGGTCTCATCAGCCATAATGATGATTGTTGTTGACAGTTTTTGAATATGGCGTCTCTGGAAAAATTTTCCTCATCAGTGAAACAATGATTTCTGCTAAAGTGGTGGAGGATTGTGCCTGCAATTCTTCTGTTGCATCATCGACCAAGCTACTCTTGCAAGAATATCTGTTGGTAACAGTGCTTGCACTCGTTGGATGGATAGGATACGAAGTTGATTTTATCAATACCCTGAAAACCTGTCGAATTGACTTCATGTAGTGTTCGCAAGCAATCTTTCTGGTACTCGTTGTAGGACTCTGTCCCCCAAGTCTTGGAGAACCTGTTCTTCGACATCTGGATTAGATACTGGGTGCGAGGACCCGTTTCCATTAGTAAGTTGTTTAAAACTCCCTGTTTCTCTAAGACGTTATTGGAGAAGTGCACAACAAAGTATGATGCGGGATGACACGTTTAGGGTACATTTCTTCATAGAGAAGCATGGCTGCTAATGAATTACCTTCGTAACGACCGTAAAACAAAATGCATATTGCACATTTCACACTATTTGTGTAATTAATTTTGAAAATATGAGCAACACTTGAACACAGAAGTTGACGCGACACGGACTAGTATATGTAAAAATGAAGCGAGATACGGAACTACTCAAATAA
>JABUQX010085337.1:12500-23670 GCA_015478945.1 Trachelipus rathkii
AACGTCCTCGGCATGCCCTTCTTAAAAAAATATGGCTTTATTATCGACTTTAAATATCACTACCTACTCGACCCTGAGACTAATCACTGCATTTCAATTGACAATAAAACTTTTGACATCTCTTCGGACATACAAAATTCTGTTTTACCTCTGTCTTCTGTTTCTTTGGATGTTTCTCTTTGTGAGAATGAAATGATTAATAACTTAATTAAAGAATATAAGGAAATATTTTTAAACCCTTACGAGGAGCCCAATTTAAACTTGAAAAATAAACAGCTAGCCAGGTGGCGCTTCATCTGCGCGACCTACAAGGATGAAGGGGGTGGAGTCGGTTGTAGTAATACTATTGAAAAAGGGGGAGGGGGATGAGAATAACCCTTTAAGGAGAGAAATTCTATGCGAGTTGGCGGACAATTACCCGTACCATGTTGAGGTTAGCGGAGAGCCCATACAATTGAAAAGCAGAAGCATTGCACCGCATTTACATGAGAGAGCAAGGAGAATCATAAGTTACTGGAATCGGAGTTATAAAACGCCGAGGAGCACTGGCCGTTTCAGTGTCGTTCTCGCCAAAATCGACTGGGTAGAGTAAGACTGGTGGTAGATTTGAGACTGCTCAACCAGAGATCGGTCTCAGATAATTTTACGCTGCCTAAAATTACAGGATATATTTTCCAATTGCACATTTGCAAATTGTCGGACAAAGCTAGACCTGCGCCAGGCCTATTACAACATTCCTGTCACGGAAGAAACTCAAAGTACTTTACCATTACGTGCCCCTTCGGGAATTATAGCTTCGACTATCTAATTCAGGGTCACAAGTGCTCTTCTAGCGCCTGGCAGAGACTCATGTCAATATTGTTTGGTGAGTTAAAGAACGTCTTCGTGTACTTAGATGATATACTTATCTCGAGCTTGACTATAGAAGAACATATTGCAACTTTAGAAGAAGTTTTCAAAAGGTTAAAATACATGAAAATCTGTCTTAACCCCAAAAAGTGCTTATTGGCGGTAAAAGAATTAGAGTTCTTAGGTTTCAACATTAGCGAGAATGGATTTCTGCCTAGTCAGGAGAAGATAGAGGCAATAGTGAAGGTTGCAAAGCCTGTCAACATTAAGCAACTTAGAGCGTTTCTTGGTCTGTACAACTTCTGCCGAATCAATATAGCAGACGCTGCCCGGTTATTGCAACCATCGACTAATATGTTAAAGAAGAAACCTGCTTCGACCAAGAAAATAGTCTGGAACCTAGATGCCGAACGGGCTTTTAAAGAAGCAAATGCAGCAATGATAAAGGCTACCTTATTATCGTTTCCTGGTGAGGAAACGGAGTTGCAACTGTACACGAAAGTGAGTGATGTTGCAATGGCGAGCGCCTTAATGGGAAACGAAGATCCAACTAAAATCTTTGCTTTGTATAGCGCGGTGCTGAGCGAGGCAGAAATGGGATACCCGCAAATCACGAAGGAATTAATGTGTATCAATAATAGCTTGCAAAAGTATGCTTATTTGATAGCGAATCGCAAGGTTGCAATTTGCACATGCAATAATGGCCTTATCATGAATTATAAAAAGAAAGGTACCGATAAAATGCATGATGCCCAAGAAATAAGATTATGGGATTCGATAGCAAGCTTTGACGTTGAGTTTAAATTAATATCTAAAGCCAAAAATAAATTAACTATTCACTTGAACGAGTTAAATGAAGAAAACGAACATGTAGAAATTAAGAAATTAGACTTAAAATTAGCTTTCATAGAAAATGGAGAGTGGACGGTACTCTCTCCAACAGATCAGATCGCTATGGAAACCGACTTACGATCGGGTGAAGGGTGTTGTAAGATGGGACATTTAAATACTGTAACAAAAGGGTTGAACATTGGAACGCGAGTCGAGAAGGAACGGAATTTAATAGAATATTTTAATAATAATAATAATAATAATAATAATAATAATAATAATAATAATAATAATAATAATAATAATAATAATAATAATAATAATAATAATAATAATAATAATAAAAATAATAATAATAATAAAATAATAAATAATATAATAATATAATAATAATAATAATAATATGAAACCAAAGTGCAATAATAATAATAACTAAAGGCATTAAGGACATAAGAATAAATAATAATCAATAATATGATAATAATAATAATAATATTAATGATGATGGTAATAATAATAATGATAATAATGATAATGATAGTAATAATAGTGATAATAGTAATAATAATGATAGTAGTAAGAATGATGATGATAGCCGCAATCACGGCGGGGATACCGATGAGGGGTTTAATAATAACGATTTTGATGATTTCTTCGTAAACCTTATAACTTATACTAAAAAGGGATTGAATGAGATAATGGATAGATTCAAGGAGGGTATAGATTTCCAGGACATAGCAGTCGAGCAGGAGACCGATCTGTAAATCAGAACTTTAATGAAAGGGGGAGAACCTTCTGGATTGAAGGCTATTTATAAGGATTTCATTTGCGAGGGTAAAGAGTTATCCTTGGCAGTTGACTTTTCGACAGGAGTCGCTAGAATAATAATTCCGGAGAATTTGGTAGACAATGTGATAGCAAAAATTCATAATACAAACCACCTGGGAGTCAAAAGAATATTGACCGTTTTGAGAGCAGATTTCGTATTCAAATTCATGCATAGCCGCGTGAAAAATTACATTAAAAGTTGCAATATTTGCCAGAAAAACAAGAATACTAAGAGGATTTCCCCCGAATGGGGGGGGTACAAGGAGGTGTCGGAGAAGTTTGACACACTTCATGTGGATCTAAAAAAAATGCCATATGGTAAGGGGTACAATTATCTGTTGGTGTTCATCGATAGGTTCAGCAAATATCCGTTCGCTTATCCATTGAAAGCAGGCACTGTAGATTTCCGTTCTGCATGTTTGATAAGCGAAAGGTATTTCCATTCTGTGGGGCTTATAAAAAAGGACTTGTAACGATCGCGGAACCATTACTGCCCAAATGTTCTGCGATGTCGCAACTTGCTCAGTTTGATAATATTGTTACGGCACCTAGTGCCCCAAATAGTAACGGAATTTGTGAAAAATTGAACCAGGCCCTAATAATAACCCTAAGATGCATGATAAACGATAGTAAAGGCGAGGGCTTAGAGTGGCCTGAGATCCTTTCATTTGCACTATATTGTTTGAGGATCAGTCCTATGAACGAAGAGGGAGTAAGGCCCATTATTTTGATGTTCGGCCAGAATTTATCTGTCCCAGGTGGTCTCTTGCAAAAGGAACCGCTCAATGCCGCGGTCAGTCAGAGTGTCTACCTGAAGAAATTGGTGGCTTTAATGCGAAGGCCTTTGGCGCCTCAAGTTGTATACATAAATAAGCTTATATTAGTTCCAAAAGATCTCAATAAAGCAAAATTTGTACTAGTTAGGAATCAACAGTATAATGTGCGGTATTAGAGAAGGTCATTCGGGTCTATATAGGGTTCTTACGAATAACTAAACAATGTGTATATTCAAAACATGGAAAGAAGCTGTAAGAACTTTGAGAAATATAAAGGGTTATCAAGTATAAATAGCGAGGCAATGGTAACAAGGAGAAGGGTAGAATCGAGTAGCCATAAAAAAATTATTTGGAATGCTTTCTTCTTGCTAGTGGACGCATGAGTAGGTTTCCTTAATAGTAGTAGTAGTAGTAGTATTAACCATCTTCCTATGTAAGTAATTGGTGTGGGAGAGAATGTTATGATATTCCTTCCTATCAAAAAAAAAATTCCTTTTTCCTCAACTAACTGACTACATTGGCAAAGTTTATTAAAACAAAAAAATAAAATAGAATTTTTACTTTTTGCGATTATGAGCTAAGTGTTTACAATTTCCTGCGCTATCGGAAATTATGGTTGAAGGGTTTTATGATAATTGAAGGTGGTATAATATTGTATAATGGGTGTTATGAAAATGCGATTATTGTAGTTGTAGGGATTAAGGAATTACGATTGGTTATAAGGTATTGTTCATTACTAAAAAAAAATTATATATTGTGTTATGTTCCTGTGTCACTGTGATTGAGGGGCAAAAAGGGGGAATCGCATGATTCTCTCACGATTGGTTATAAGGTATTGTTCATTACTAAAAAAAAATTATATATTGTGTTATGTTCCTGTGTCACTGTGATTGAGGGGCAAAAAGGGGGAATCGCATGATTCTTTCAAGCGATTCTCACTCTGGGATCACCATTGTAAGAATCGAGGATCCCCCCCCCCATATGAACGCCTGTCTCAAAGGAATTCCTGTACGCTCAGGAACTCAACGAAGGTTGTAATATGAGAACATCTAACATCTGGTCTTATTTAAACTTTCGAATTTTGAGGGTAGTCTGCTCTCGCCTAACGAAGGAAAGAGGCTGTATTTAGATGCTTCTGCGTCTTAAAAGTCGATTGTTCAGAGTTTATAGAGTGATGGACTATATTATATTTTCGTGTACTTTATTATTAAATGTAAGAATATATAATTAATTACGATCCCTTGTTAAAAGATAACGACTGTGAGAGCATCTCGATATTAAAGAACCAGCACCAGCAATGTAGAAATATTCCTTATTTATTTTAATGAATAATCTCATCTAAACTGTTAATCATCTGAGCTATTATTATTTTGTGAAATATTAAATTAATTAACTTTAAACTATAAATAGAAGTGTTAGAGTTTCACGATACGAGGAGAAAACAATTTGTAAGAGTGTTGGCATTCCAAAGCTAGCTCCTTGTTATAAATCAATGTTCCTTTATTTGAGAGACCAATTCCTATATTGAATTATTAATCGTTGTGAAGCATTATTATTGACTGTGAAATC
The DNA here is from genome assembly GCA_015478945.1 of Trachelipus rathkii. Lineage (NCBI taxonomy): Eukaryota > Metazoa > Arthropoda > Malacostraca > Isopoda > Trachelipodidae > Trachelipus > Trachelipus rathkii. The sequence goes on from JABUQX010085337.1 coordinate 17,354, forward strand.
TTAAGTTAATTAACTTTAAGTAATAAAGATAAGAAGTGACAATCATCTTTATTTTTCCTTGTGCTAGCCTTAATTAACTAGTACAGCTGGTGACCAACAGAGCAACTCGAATAACTCCCTTACCTTTTGATTTAAAAAAAAAACAAAAAAAAAACAATGAATATACAGTTAAAATTGAAAAATAAGTGCTTAAAAAAGAAAGAATCAGTGCAAGCGAAAACTGGCAATCGAGAAAGAAACCAACAAACACAAAAAAATCAGAGTCAAAAAAGATTCTGGCTGTTTAGGCCTAAAAAAGTCGTTCCGACTTGTAACCAGAGAACTGATCTCAAATCAGCAAAGAATGCCCAAGGTCACAAAGGAAGGAAAATTGTACCGAAACAAAGAGGTTACTCTAGACTAATTTTGCTAATACCGCCAACCCTCACATTGGAAGGTTAAAAAAAAAATGACAAGGAAAAAAGAAAACAAATAATAATAATAATATAATAATAATAATAATAATAATAATAATAATAATAATAATAATAATAATAATAATAATAATAATAATAATAATAATAATAATAATAAAAATAATAATAAAAATAATAATAATAATAATAATAATAATAATAATAATAATAATAATAATAATAATAATAATAATAATAATAATAATAATAATGAATAATATAATAATAATATAATAATTAAATAATTAATAATATAAAATAAATAATATATATAATAATAATAATAATAATAAAATAATTAATTAATAATGGTTTAAATGTGTGATTTTCTAATAAGCTCATTGGAGCTGTGAAAAACAACGGACGAAACTTACCCCTTAAAGGGAAATAAAAAAAAAGAGAAAAAGGAAAAAAAAAAAAAAGAGAAAAAGACGAAAAGAGGAACAAAAAAAAAAAACGTACAAACATTCGAATTAGTTAATCAAGTTAAAATTTTTGTGGACATTTAACTATGATGATTAATGAAATAACAATAAAATTTAATTTAAGATTTCACAGTTGATGATAGTGATTGTCAGTAATAATGTTTTTTAAAATGTGTGTAGTTTTACAAAAATAGAAATAGAGATCTTTATTTCAAATGGACCATTGTGAAGGTATCGCCTGTTGCTTTCCGGAAAATACGCGTTGACAACTCTAAGGGAAGCTAAAGTAACAATTTGAAACTTGGCCCGCTTTCTCAAAAAACCAAAGCGCGTATTTTATTGAAACGAAGTTTTAAAATTTATCTGTAAGGATCCATTTTTGTGGAAATTAAATTGCTAATTTTAAGTGTGAATTTTTATATTTAAGAAAAATTTTACGCGCTCAGTCAGTAATGCGCTTATAATTAAAAGAGAATTTTTAGTTTTGTTAAGTTGGGAAGTCTATTATTGTAATTTTGTAAGGTCGCAATCGACTGCGAGCATTATTATATCTGTACGAAATTTTATTTAGTAAGTCAAGTGAAATTGTTGTAAGCAGCGCATGTGGCTCAAAGAAATTACAAATTGGCAACTCCAAGTCTTGTGGAGGTTGTCGGGAGAATGATGAGGTGGAACCATTGAGAGCAGACCTCTTTACAAAAAAATTATTAAAATGCATAATGAGTTTTAAATTAATTGTTAACGAATCTATCGCGAGATTAGAAATAATGTAAGATTAGTCAAATTTAGCATTTATAGAAAGTAATTAATTTCAATTATTTGAGTCGAAGATAGAATGAAAATTGAATTAATCTTTTTATTTTTATAACAACGAACGAAATTTACTTGTTGAATTAGGTAGAATGGAGGGAATAATTTTGAAATATAAAGAGTTTATATCTTTAATCAGAGCCAAAGCATGCGGCTCAGGAAGAAATTTACATTGATTTTTGTTTTAGATAGGGTTTCAAAAAAAAAAAAAAAAAAAAAAAAAAAAAAAAAAAAAAAAAAAAAAAAAAGAAAAAAAAAAAAAATAAATTGAGAGGGGCGAGGGGGCCGCATGTTAAATTCAAGCTGGCCCCCACTCTAGAGGTCACCATTGTAGAAACCCCTTTTCTATAATAATCATGCACGCTGTGTTTGTAAGGTTTGTTCTCTTACAATTAAAATATATTGGGTAAGGGACACGCCAGAGGGCGTCCTTTTAAATTCTAACCTGCCGAATTTGAAATGTCTCGAGAGTCTTAAAAAGGGAACGAGTTTGAGAAAGTGGGAGTCTAGCACTCCTGCCTCCGGGCATAGCTTTGGTCCGATAATAATAATATTATATAAAAAAGAAACATAATTTGATAATTCTGTTTATAAAATAAAGAATCGATGGTAATTAATTGTGAAGAAAGAATCAGTATGGCGCACATGCTGTTCAAATATACTAAATTGAAAGAAATGTAATAGGAAGAAAAAAATAATGACTTCCCATTGAAATTTAATTACCGAAAGAAAAAATAAGTTGTGAAACATACTGAGTGTTAAAATAACCCATTATTCTGTTGAAGATAACTATAACCTGTGCAATTGATTTTATGATTTTAATAAAGAAGAAACTTAATTAAATCATTTTTTATCCTTATTGTCAAGCTAGTTTATATCAAGATATATATATTATATATATTAATATATATATATATATATATATTTATATATATATATATATAATAATAATATATATATATATATACTATATATAATAATATATTATAATATATATATATATAATATATATATATAATATTATATATATATACCGTATTATTCTTTCTTTTTCTTTTTCCTCTCCCAGGAAGGATTCTTCATCCTGTCAGCCGCGCAAGCGTCTTTCTCCAGACATCCCTCTGCTGCACTATTCCTCTTCTCTTTAGCACTCTCATTTTTGGTAGCTGACATCTTTCCAGAGAGTCCACCTACTCCTCCCCTCTCTTCTTCGGTCTTCCCCTTGTTCTTCTGCCCTCTGGTGTCATTCCCATCTTCTTTTCGGCATTCTCTCCCTGCTCCATTCTCTCCAGATGTCCCCACCATCTCCATCTCCCCACATCCATCTTCAGTTATCATCTTCTTCACCCTGTATCTTCTTTAATTACTTCATTCTTATTCTGTCTCTCCTACTCTTTCCAATCATAGGTCTTAATACCCTATCTATCTTTTTTCCTACTCTCCCTCTCTTCTCGTTGTTGTCCAAGTTTCCGCTCCGTACAGCAGTGTCGGAGTCAGTAGCGCTGTTAAAAATGCACTTTTTTAACCTCTATTTCGATGTTTTTATCTTCATCATGGGGCATATCTCTTTCATAACAAATCCATCTTTTCCATTCTTTCGCTTAATCTCTCCTCACTTCTCTCTTCCTCCCTTTTTGTTAAAACACTCCGGATAATTGCAGGTATTTACAGCCTTACCTCCTCCCTCTCACGCACATCTCTGCATCCTCCTCATTTTCTCCGGTTACTGTTAATAATTCTGTCTTCTGTATGTTCATCCTCATCCTGCTTCCTGCTCCAACTCTCCGTAAACAACTCCACCACCTCACGAATCGTCTCTTCTCCGCTTCCAACATGCCAGTCGTCCGTGATATGCATTATGTCCCTTAAATTCTCCCGTCAATCCTCACTTTCCTTATCAACGTCTAAATATAATATAAACGCAGTGGCGAAAAAACACTCCCTGCTTCACTCCTTAGTTTTCCCTCAACATTATCGTTATTGCACTCAGCTCTAACATTACAACTGCATTTCTCATTCATAATTTCTATTGCCTTCTTTAATCTAACCCCTCACTCCATAATTCCTCTCCTTAGCTCTCCAGAGCTTTTTCCTTGCCACCGAATCAAATGCCTTTTGCAGGTCGATGAACGCTACAAAGAATCTCTTGCCATATTCCAGCATCTTCTCCGAGACCATTCTTAGTATGAATAAGATGTAGAAACCCCTTTTCTATAATAATCATGCACGCTGTGTTTGTAAGGTTTGTTCTCTTACAATTAAAATATATTGGGTAAGGGACACGCCAGAGGGCGTCCTTTTAAATTCTAACCTGCCGAATTTGAAATGTCTCGAGAGTCGGAAAAAGGGAACCAGCTTGAAAACGTGGGAGTTTAGCACTCCTGCCTCCGGGCATAGCTTTGGTCCGATAATAATAATATTATATAAAAAAGATACATAATTTGATAATTCTGTTTATAAAATAAAGAATCGATGGTAATTAATTGTGAAGAAAGAATCAGTATGGCGCACATGCTGTTCAAATATACTAATTGAAAGAAATGTAATAGGATAAAAAAAAATAATGACTTCCCATTCGAAATTTAATTACGAAAGAAAAAATAAGTTGGAAACATACTGACGTGTTAAATACCCATTATTACTGTTGAATGTAACTATAACCTGTGCAATTGATTTTTATGATTTTAATAAAGAAGAACATTTAATTAAAATTCATTTTTATATTCTTATTGTCAAGCTAGTTTCTAGCAAACATATATTAGTATATATATTATATATTACTTATAATATATATATATATTATATATATATATATATTATTATATATTATATTATATATATATATATTATATATAATATATATATATAATATATATTATATATATATATAGTATATATATATATATATATATACCGTAATATATTCTTTCTTTTTCTTTTTCTCTCCCAGGAAGGATTCTTCATCTGTCGAGCCGCGCCAGCGTCTTTCTCCAGACATCCCTCTGCTGCACTATCCTCTCCTCTTTAGCACTCTCATTTTTTGTAGCTGACATCTTTCGAGAGTCCTCCACCTACTCCTCCCATCTCTTCTTCGGTCTTCCCCTTGTTCTTCTGCGCTCTGGTGTCCATTCCCATCTTCTTTTCGGCATTCTCTCCTGCTCTCCTCTCCAGATGTCCCCACCATCTCAATCTCACCACATCCATCTTCAGTATCATCTCTTCAACCCGATTCTTTCTTTAATTACTTCATTTCTTATTCTGGTCCTCTCCTACTCTTCAATCATAGTTCTTAATGCCCTCATCTCCTCCGCTTGTTTTTCTACTCTCCTCTCTTCTCGTTGTTGTACGCATGTTTCCGCTCCGTACAGAAGTGTCGGAGTCAAGTATGCTGTTTATAAATCACTTTTACCTCTATTTTCATGTTTTTATCTTCATCATGGGCATAACTTCTTTTCATAACAAATCCATACTTTTCCATTCTTCGCGTAATCTCTCCTCCACTTCCTCCACTTCCTCCCCTTCCTCCCTTTTTGTTAAAACATCCTCCGAGATTAAATTGCAGGTATTACAGCCTTTACTCCTCTTCCCTCACCACCATATTCCTCATCTCTCCTCATTTTCCTGGTTTATTTTTAATTTCTTGTCTTCTTACGTTCATGCCTCATCCCGCTTCCCCAACTCTCTTTCCGCAAAAACTTCATCTACCACCTCACGAATTGTCTCCTCTCTCCCGCTCCACACTGCCAGAATCGGGTCCGGATATGCATTATGTCCCCCCTATAATTCTCCAGTCAACCGTCACTTCCTTATCACCATTCTAATAATATAACAGCAGTGGCGATAAAACACTCTCCTGCTATTCAACTCCTGTTTTTCACTCAACCATCTATCGTTATTCACTCAGAGCCTCTAAACATTATCAAGCATCTTTCTTCTCACTCATTCCATGCAATAATTCTAGTTATAAACGAGATTGTTCACGATATTGCGTTGAGGGTAATATATCTTTCTGAAGTTCAGTGTTCAGCCGCTGTGCTTGGCCAGGGTTTCGGAATAGTGAAGTATCCGCTGCTAACCAGCTACTTATCGCGTTACCGTGGGAGCGGGGTCTGAACGCATCGTTACTACGACAGTGGCGTGGTGTCTGGTGTGTCCATAATTCTCTCCTTAGCTCTCCAAGCTTTTTCCTTGCAACCTGAATCAAATGCCTTTGCAGGTCGATGAACGCTACAAGGAATCTCTTGCCATATCCCAGCATCTTCTCCGAGACCATTCCTTTAGTATGAATAGAGGTCGTCGTCCACTTCTCTTCTATAAAACCCGTACTGTTCTTGCACCGAGTTCGCTCTAACCTTCTCTCTTCAGCCTCACTCTCCATATTCTTTCGTTTTATTTTCGTCAGATGGTTCATCAGTGAAATACCTCTATACATTATTTACAGCTTTCCGAATCTTCTTCTTTACCTTTTATATATCGGTAATTATTTTATTGCTTTGTCCTCCTTTCCGGGCAAAGCCGACTTTTCCCCTCTCTCCCAACACTTGTTCATCAAGACTGGTGATGTCTTTCTCTCTATTTCTCTCTCGCCTCTTCAGTCTGCAGGCTCCTCTCCTCCTCGTCTCTCTCC
>JABUQX010085338.1:0-34199 GCA_015478945.1 Trachelipus rathkii
TGTCAAATTCGGGTTTTTTCCAGCTTCGGGAATGGGGGGATGTTCTGTTTGCCAAACGGTGGGAAAAGACTTCCACCCAAATGCGGTTGTACAAGATGAGAAGAATGCCGAGGCAGACGGTGGAGATATTATCATCTGGCAAGAGACGCCATCAGGCGCTCGCCCACCCTGAACACGCCTGAGGGCCTTTGTGAAATCGCTTCCGTGTAAAAAGGTGAAGATAAGGAGGGGTCGAGAAGTTCGAGTATACCAAAATGTGATCAGAAATTGAACAATTCCTTTTATCAGATCACCTAAGAGTGGTACCAAAATTCCTCTGCAACTGCATTGAGTGCGTTGACAACGTCCGACAAGCTAGGCCGTGTTTAAGAGGGATTGGGGAATCAATGTGGTGCTGGCTGGAGATTTTCAGAGCAAACCTTGTAAACTGGAATTCAAAGGAGTGGGAGGGAGTCAGACGGTAGAGACGTAAAATGGTTATTGCTTCCAACCGCCCAGAGCACGCGATTATCCGTCAGATCTCAGCTGAATCAGTCAACATTTCTAGGATGAGAAGCCTGTTTTGTCGATTTGTAAAGTGCAGTTCCGGACCACCACAGTAGCAGAACGATGCCAAGGACCACCGGGCATGGTTAAAGCACAACCGGTAACCAGAATAGTATGTCTAAGCGTCCTGCTGCAACAGGCGTCGGGGCAGTGGTCGCGTCTGGGAGGAAAGGTAGCCTGTAGTTTCGCAAGAACAGTCCAGCCCAGCAACACCTGAATGACCGTGAGTGGCGTAGAGATGTAACAAATTGGATTAAATGTCGCCGCATGAAAAAGAACACCTTCCTGATAGGTGTCGCAGATAAGCCGAAGCAGAAGGAGAGGTTTGCAACAGAGTTGTACCAAACGTTCATGAGTTGAATTTGTTCAAAGATCCTAGTGATAAACTGCAGATATTCACCACCAAAGACCATCAAGCGTCTGAGATAAGACGGTCCCCAGTCCCCACAGTGATGGGCATGTTAAATCTTCAAAACGATAGTGCTGTGGTTGGATGCTCAAATTCGATTGTATCCATTTATATGGGTGAATGTATAACATGTTTTGTAGTCCTAATTGGTAAGTGATACTGCTACAGCACAAGAGTTTGAGAGAGTAAATGAACTGACCTGGGTTGGAAGATAATCGCTGCCCATCTCTCTATTAGGGCTAAAACGGTTAGACATTAAGAGGGATCCCTGTAACCTGAAGGTTACCGAAAATGTCTGTCAATGAAGCTGAATCTCCTGAAAGCAGATAGTTTTTGATGGTGAAATTAATGTCGGGCTAACTCTTCGAGAAGAATAGTAACTGCGGTACCCATTGTGTTATTTAGCCATGATAAATGCGATAACTATTCAGCCGATCTGCTAAACAATCTGATGGTGAGGTTGAGTATCTTCATCAGTTGCATATCCTACCACGGCGGCAGGAACCAGGGCGTCCCCCACCCGAGGCCTTAACCAGGGAAGAGGAAGGTCTCAGTATACATTGGACGCATTGAAAGACATAATGGATAGCGACCAGCATCCACAACTGATCAATCCAAACATATTGAACTATAAACTTCACGCCAACCATCAACCTGAAAAAACAGGAGCACAGAGAATACCTTCGGTCGTCATGTTGGAGCACAGCACCACCAAAATTTCAATTGAAGAGAGGCCACTCAGACAACGGATCAGGAGCTCCGACAGTACTGCTGAGGATAGATATTTGCGCTCAGTAGAAGGAGGGGCTTGAGCCAAGGTGGCTGATGGATCCCTATCCTCCGCCCCCGTTTTCGAACCTGGGGCAGACAGCAAAATTCGGAAAGAGGAAAGATCGCTATGTGAGAGCGAACCGTTATACCTCCAGCGGGCAGGCAGTTGTGAGATATCGGGGTGGTAACCGGCGCACCTGCCTGGTGTCCAAATTTGATCCCTGAGTGGAAGGCACAAAACATGAATTTGATAGCAATATTCATACAAGAATTGGACAAGATCTAGGATCAAATGTTGGTCAAAGGTAAGGTAACCACAAAGAGTCAAGAAGGTGAGGTGACCAGCTGGCACCCAACTGAGCACGAGAACGACTGGCCCCTTGAGAGCCACAGCCTCGGATGACGTGGAAGTAGACTTCAAAAATCTAGAAGCCCTGATGCTGAAGGAAATAGGATCATCGTGTGGGGAGAAGATTCATCGTCATGAGGATGAACCCGAAAATTGATCGGGGAGAGTGGTGCCGATCTCTTACGGGAAATACGTTTCCACAAACTATAAAATATCCTGCGAGGTAGATGTGAAGAGTATTCCAGCGAAGATTGTATGGGCGGTGAAGTCGTGTGGCTGTAGAAGGTGTGTGGATATCAGCGAAACATTTCCACAGGTCAAAAGGGGACCTACGTCTAGAATGAACGCGGGTCATGGCCGGTGATGTATGGGGCCAGTTTATTCCAGGAGAAGACGGTGTAGGGCAGAGCCGAAGAATAGGAACCCAACACAGGTGTGTGTCAAATTCTGGCCAGTAGGGAATAATGGTGAATCAACTAAATCAAAAATGGGGAATGCTTAACAAAGAGCAAGATGAGATACTCTCTTTAACCAGGCGTAGCCGGTCAATAAAGGCGCACCACCGTGTATCTTCCAGCAGCAGCAGTGCTGAGAGTGGACAGATGAGCAGGCGGGTATATAACCCTTGCAGCTGGAAACAAGGAGGGTTATTACAATTGGTGTGGAGAGAAACCCCACATTGTAATAAAACAAATGGGAAGAAAATTATAATCATGTAAAGCTAATAAGAATTTAAGAGTATCATATTTAATAAGTTAAAGAAACAAAGTAGATAATAAGGTTAAAATAGAGTTGAATAATAATAGGGAATTTAAATAACACAAATGATAATAAACTTAGTTTGTTCAAAGTTTAGTAATAATGTTGAATCAGAATAAGAGTTTGAACAGAATTAATAATTATGAGACAAGGGAAAGGTCTGTAATAAAAATAAAAGTCAAATGGTTTGGTACCAGATTTTACACACATTACAGATAATGGAAAACCAAGTGTGTATTTTCTTTTTCAATTTGATGGAACGGAGCGCGGCGTAAACATCAGAGACTTTTGGGGAAGGCAATACTACGAAAACCAAGTGGAGAATATAAATAACGTCCTGAAAGCGACCGCGGAACCCAGCCCACCACACTTCTAGAGCTTATATCTCTCCCCAAAACTCCACCTCATAGATAGACTGTGGTTGTAGGGTCTCAAAGCCTCCCAAACCCATGTCTAGTCCCTATGATGGTAATAGCCAGCACCACAATGGATAAGCAATACGAAGCTCAAGATTATATAGCCCAAAGTGCGGGACAGCCTCCTGGTGGTTAACCAAGATTAGGTGTCCCGGAGAAAAGTGGGGAGAACAAACTGATTTTACCTGTACCCTTTACCCATAGAAGAGTAAGGTAGATACACAAATAATACATAGATATGCAGCCTGATGTTTTCACCAGAACAAAGAGAAAACTAGGCGACTCCCAAAAGAAAGAGTGAAAGGGGATAATTTAAAAGATGTAATTGTGCGGGTAAGTGCAAAAAAGTAACAATATAATGATGAAATGAAAAAACGAATAAAAATAAATAATAATAATAATAATAATAATAATAATAATAATAATAATAATAATAATAATAATAATAATAATAATAATAATAATAATAATAATAATAATAATAATAATAATAATAATAATAATAATAATAATATACTATAGAACATAAGAGGAAAGTAGGATAACCACAAAACAAAAAGAAGGGGGAGGGGAAAAATCAACAAAAAACAATAACGTAAATCTTCGCAGATACAATTCGAAAAAGGTATCTGAGCCCCCCCCACCACGTCAAGGTGGGGTACGTTAACGGGGGGGAGTATTTTTGGTAATGAATTCAGATTTTAAATTTGGGATGAGACGTAGCAGCAACAACAGCATAGTTTTTTAACCCTGCTCAGGTACCCGAGGGTAAAAATTACCAACGCCTAGAGCAATTTTTTAGTTTTTTCTTTCTAAAATTATTACGTCATGATGAAATTGGAGAATTGGGGGAGTTAGGGGGTAATAGATATTTCTGTCACATAAAATCCACCTTAGCTGCACTGTGGGCTCCGTGGTGAGAAGTTTGTGGTAGAATTTACCAACGTGTTCCGTTTATGCTTTTATTTGTGGTATATATGACCAACGTGTACCGGTTATGCTTTTTCTCTGTGGTATATATTACCGACGGATACCCTTTATGTCTGCTTAGTGTAGTGCAGTTTATAGTGTTGGCCGAGCGGTGCGTGGTGCGCTTATTTTGATGACGCACGGTGCGTACGGTACAGTACGGTGCGGTGCAGTATAATTTTTGAGGTGCGGTGCGTGGTGTGCTTATTCTAGTGCGGTGCGGCGTGACAAAAATAATTTTTGAGGTGCGGTGCGTGGTGAGCTTACTCTAGTGCGGTGCGATGCGTGGTCAGCATACTCTAATGCGGTGCGGTGCCCAAAATTCCGGTATATATATATATATATATATATATATATATATACGCTGGTGATGCGGATATATATATATATATATATATATATATATATATATATATATATATATATATATATATATATATATATATATATATATATATATATATATATATATATATATATATATATATACATATTATTATGTTATTATATATAAATTATGATTATTATTATACATATTAATTTTATTAAATTTATTTAAAGATCGTATAAATATTTCATATATTTTAAAACATACAAAAATATTTTTATTATTATTATATATATATATTATTATTATATTATATATTATTATATATATTATTATTATTATTATTATATATATTATTATTATTTCATTTCATATATATTATTATTATTATTATTATTGGTTATTATTATATATATATATATATATATATATATATATGTTATATATATATATTATATATATATATATATATATATATATATATATATATATATAAATATGCATATATATATATATTACATATATATATATTATATATACATATGCATATACATTACATAGCATAGCTAGATATATATATATATATATATAGCATATATATATATAGCCTTATATATATATATATATATAGCTCTATATATATATATATATATATATATATAGCAGAATATATATATATATATATATATATATATATATATATATATATATATATATATATATATATATATATATATATGTCTAATTCATATTTGGAAGGGAATTCTCTTTTTGAATCCTCAGACAGTGAAAGTGAGGATGACGTGGAATATGACTCTGTAGAGAGTGATGGATTTGTTAGTAAAATAGCGGAATGTTTTGAAATATGAATATGAACAAAAGGAAAAGAAAGTTAGTTCTTGCTCCAAGAAAAATTAGAAATATGGTTGAGATTGATGACGATAAAGATTGTGCAAGTACCTCGTCACTTCATAGGTTGCTTGATCCTGCAATCCCTTCAAATGAAAATGTGTCGACTGCCTTATCAGAAACACCTAAATCGGAAAATCTGAAAACTAATTCATCTGTAACTCCACCTTGTGTCCCCTCTTCAACTTCAAGTTTGTCAACTACGACATTAGCAACACAACCTTGTCTATCTACTTCATCAACACTACAGTGTTCTACCTCTAATAGTGCACATATACTCACCATCCCATAAACACCACCATGTGCTCCCCCGACATCATGTTTCCACCGAGGAAATTTTTAGTAGTGATATTGGGGCACCTTTTTTCAGGGCAGCAATGGGAGAGAGGTTTCAATTTTTTGCTTAGAAATCTCCGATTTGATGATAGCTCCACGAGAGCTGTACGTGTCCTCGTAGATAAATTCTTTCCAGTCAATCTTTTTGGGAAAACTTTATAACCAACTGCACCTCACACTATGTGCCTGGTGAAAATATAACTTTAGATGAACATCTATTGGCCTCAGGGGAAGGTGTCTCTTTAGGATGTACATTGCCAATTAGCCTGCGAAATATGGCATAAAGCTGATAATGGTATGTGACTCCCAATCTTCCTATATGTTGAATGCAATGCCTTATTTAGGCAAGCACACAAAACCACCAAGTGGGGTTTCTTTAGGCGAGTTTGTAGCTGAAGAACTTATTTCTCTATACACCAATTCAGGAAGAAATATGACAGGTGATAATTGGTTCACCTCAGATTCACGACAGGGTAAGAGAAGATCAATATATATATATATATATATATATATATATATATATATATATATATATATATATATATATATATATATATATATATATATATATATATATATATATATATATATATATATATATATATATATATATATATATACCTCAAATGTTCATATTTTGCAAATTAGATAGAAATATTCCATTTTTTTATAAAAAAAAATTAGGGCTCACTTTCATTTCATTTCTTGAAGCCAATAGAGTCTTAAATGGCGATGTGGATGAAAATATCGATGATTCTACACATTTTTTGTTTATTTGCATAAAAATTTTAATAAAAATAGAGTTTGATGTTTTTTTTATATTATATTAAAAAAATATGGTGTTTTCTTTGGGGTTTCTTTAAAAAAAGTAACATTGTGTTTTTATAAAAGGTTTTAAAAAAAATTTGTTTGCATGAAAGTTTGTCTCAGTCATCCCTTTGAAGATGTATGCATCAAATATAATCAAACAATAACCTAGTTTATCAAAATAAAGGTTTAAATAAGGTTAAGTAAGCTGTGAAAATTTGACCAACGTAAAAGTACCAACTATGTGATTTTTAAAGAGGTGTACCTGAGCAGGGTTAAACTCACCAAATCTCACCTAATGTAAAGAGTAAAGGATATTCGCATTACATTTAGGGAAAAACAATAAAGAGTTTGTCATTATATTTTATATTGCATATTATATAAAGTTATTATTACTAGTTACAAATGTAACGTCCGTTATTTAACGTTGTAACATATAACGAGTTATATATATATATATATATATATATATACATATATATATATATATATATAAATAGGAATTATATATATATATTTATATATATATATATATATATATATATATATATATATATATATATATATATATATATATATATATATATATATTATATTATATATATATATATATATATATACAGTATATATATATATATAAGTCATCCCCCTAATTACTGGAACAAAATTGCATCTTTCGTAGAGGTCAGGACAAATGAAGATTTTCTTCTCATGGTTATAGGGCGACAGGGCTAGCAACCCGGTCCTTTCCCTTTTGCTTGTATTACTCTTGAACCAGCGTTGAAATCTTATGCGCCTAGAAGCAAGATCCTCTGGAGAGCTCTTCTGAGTGAATGAGTTTTGAGGCCTAATGAAAGAAGATGCTAGCTCTGCTGAAAGGGCGAAAACCTTACCTGAGAGTGTTTAACTCGAGGACTAGGTCGGAAATCATTGAGCTGAGAAATGGTTTTCTAGAGTGCTCTAGGATGAGTTTCGCCAGAAGAAGAAGATGTTGACCAACTGACAGGGCGAAAGCCCTTCCTGGGAGTTGTTATAGATTATAGATTATAGATTATAGATATATAAAAAGATATATATATATATATATAATAGCAATATATATATATATATATATATATATATATATATATATATATATATATATATATATATATATATATATATATATATATATATATATATATATATTTTTATATTTTTATATATTATCTGACTGTCGTCGGAGTTGGACGCATTGAAAACAGCTGGGAAGGAAGAAATGAGAAGAACAAGAGAAGGGTTGGAAAGAGACTGAAGAAGATGAAAACTCTAGGAGAGTTACTGATGCATTAATTGAAGCCATTTTATTGTTTAGAAGTGAAGAAGAAATTTTACCAAACTGAATAAAATATTTAAAAAAATTTATTTGATCAAATATTTCGAAATTAAAATCAAAATAAAAATTAAGTCAAAATTAATATTTAAAACTTTAGAGGAGCTACAAAATTTTCTATTCCAGTCTTATAATATGATTTTCACTAAAATATTCTGTGAAGGAAGAAAAATTTGGGAATAGTTCTTTTAAATTATAATTTTGGATTACAAATAATTACATCTACTTCTAGGTGATATTTGGTCGAAAATGGATAAAGTATTCAGCGAAGTCAAGGGAAGAAAAAAGAATTTTCATTGCATAATAATAATAATGATAACGATGAAGATTGATGATTGGATGTTTCGTCGCGGTCAGAACATATGAAGATCTTCTTCGCATGGTTATAGGGCGACAGGGCTAGCAACCCGGTCCTTTCCTTTTGCTTGCATTACTCTTGGACCAGCGTTGGTATCTTATGCGCCTAGAAGCAAGCTCCTCTGGAGAGCTCTAGGAAGGCGAGTTTTGAGGCCTAATGGGAGAAGATGCTAGTTCTACTGAAAGGGCGAAAACCCTACCTGAGAGTGTTTAACTCGAGGACTGGCATCCAAACCGTTGCGCCGAGAAATGGCTTTCTGGAGTGTTCTAGGGTTGTGAGTTTCGGGCCAGAAGGAGAAGACGCTGGACCAACAGACAGAGAGAAAAGTTAGTCTTTCATAGATTTATATATATATATATATATATATATATATATATATATATATATATATATATATATATATATATATATATATATATATATATATATATATATATATATATATATATATATATATATATATATATATATATATATATATAGGTAAAAGTTACTTAACGCCCACACGGAACGGGAGCTCTGATCAAAAAAAAAAAATTTTCACAGGTAGCCTCTATGATACATAAATAGATGTTTTAGGGCGAAATGAATTTTTTTTTCCTAGGAGTGACCTGACCTAACCTAACCTAACCTAACCTAACTTAACTAACCTAACCTAACCTAACCTAACCTAACCTAACCTAACCTAACCTAACCTAACCTAACCTAACCTAACCTAACCTAACCTAACCTAATTTCGCCCCTAGAACATGTAAAAAAAAAAAAAAAAAAATAATTCATTTTGCCCCTAGAACATCTATTTATGTATCATAGATGCTACCTGTGAAATTTTTTTTTGATCCGACCTCCCGTTCCGTGTGGGCGTTAAGTAACTTTGTCCATATATATATATATATATATATATATATATATATATATATATATATATATATATATATATATATATATATATATATATATATATAGAAACAGTATATATATATATATATATATATATATATATATATATATATATATATATATATATATATATATATATATCATCATCATCATCATCATCATCATCATCATCATCATCATCATCATCATCATCATCATCATCATCTTCCTTTTTTTCCCCAAGACTGGGGGTAAGGTGCGTGACATGCATCGGAAAAGAGAAGTAGTAGAAGAACATGACACAAGTCGAAAAGAAAGCCCAGCCTTACCGCCCTCCATACATTAGTGAGAACTCGTCGCAGTCAGAAAATCCACCCTAGAGCTTCACGGGACCGCGACGGACCCTCACTATGGCATATCGTCAAGTGTAGGGTTCATCCCTGGCCAGGTGGGCCACAACCATACCCTCACAAAACCTCGCCATTCACTCCTATTATGAACCTTTTTTTTCTCGCCTCTGCCAAACTCACATTTCTCTCCTTCAGACATTTGTTTACTGACTCAATCCACTTTTTCTTCTGTCTCCCAGCCGGTCGATTCCCAACACACTCACCACTATACATCCGCTTAACCAACCGACTGTCATTCATCCTTTCCACATGACCAAACCATCTCAACGTACTTTCATTTATTCTCTCATTTACCCCTTTCTTCACACCACATAACTCTCTAATACGTTCATTCCTCATTTTATCAATTCTTTTCACACCTAACACGCCCCTAAGATTGTCCATCTGAACACATTGAACTTTATATCTATACCTCTTATTCCAGACCATAGTCTCACTACAATACATTAACACAGGTAACAACATACCCTTATGTAAGACCCTAGCGCACTCAAGACTTAGTCCCTTTATATCCACCAACGATTTAATTGCACCAACCACCTTCCTGCCATTCACAACTTTCCTATTACACTCTGCATCATCCGTCCCTTTTCATCCAACATATATCCTAAATATTTAAACTCAGACACTTGTTCCAGCTGCTCACCATCTAACATAAACTTCATACCGAGGACTGTCCTCACTCACAACCATAACCTTACTCTATCCACGTTTACTCAACCTCCTTACACACCCCAAGCCGAAATCTCTACCTAACTTCTCAAACTCTCTTTCAGATTCACCTACACAAACCAAATCATCCGCCTATAATAGGTAGGGCACCCTCCACTCACCTCCATTCTCAATCATCATTCTAACACCATTTCCTGCCACCCCACCTCCTAATTCTTTCATAACCCCATCCATACAAATTGAATAACCCCAGGGGACATAACACATCCCTGCCTCACCTGCTATTAATATTAAACCAATCACTTTTGACACCATTTATTCTTACACACGCTTCATTAACGTCATACATACTTTTGATTCCATTCAGAAGCCTACCACCAACAACATATATTACTAACACCTGCCATAGAGCTTCCCTATTAATCCTATCATACGCCTGTTGCAAATCCATAAAACCTAAATAATTTATTCTTCTTCTCATTTTCTCAATCATTTGTTACAATGCAAAAATTTGATCCACACATCCTCTACCACTCCTAAACGCTTCAGTCACTTGACGCACTTTTTCGACCAAAATACCAGCATATACCTTTCCTACAACACTCAATAAACTAATTTCCTTATAATTCCTACAGTTACCCTTATCCCCTTTACCCTTATATAAGGGTACTATTACTGCTCTCCTCCAATCCCTCGGAACTATACCCTCCATAAAAGCTTTGTTACACAACTTCCAAATCCAATCAATCACCATCTTGCCTCCGTTCTTGATCATTTCACCAGTAATTTCATCTATACTTGCAGATTTACCATTCTTCGACTTTCTCACTCTACCCATTACCTCCTCCTTACAAATGACCTCATCCCCAAAATACCTATTCCCTCTTGCACCATCAAAACCACATATATTCAATATCCCCTCTTAATTACTACCAATGTTATGAAGATTTTCGAAGTGTTCCCTTCACACTCTCCTCAAATCCATTTCATCAGTTACGAAAGCACCATCCCTTTTATTCTCATTCTTAACCTTTCGCGCTTCCTGGCAGAAAAGCTTCCTGTTCCCTTGTAAGTCCCCATTCATCCTCCTTTCAAACTGTTCATTTACCTCTTTTTTTTCCTTCTACCTAGGCTTTTTTTATTATTCCTTTTTTCCTATTTATATAATCCCAAACATCTTTTTTTTGAAACCTCATCATTGGCTTTTAGTACATTCAACCACGCTTCTTATTTACTTTTTAACCGTTTGCTTCACCTCTTTATTATATATATATATATATATATATATATATATATATATATATATATATATATATATATATATATATATATATATATATATATATATATATATATATATATATTTAATAGTTATATATATATATATATATATATATATATATATATATAAGCGTATATA
Organism: Trachelipus rathkii; assembly: GCA_015478945.1. NCBI lineage: Eukaryota > Metazoa > Arthropoda > Malacostraca > Isopoda > Trachelipodidae > Trachelipus > Trachelipus rathkii. Next base: position 11,711 of record JABUQX010085338.1, read on the forward strand.
TTATGGTTCAGAGTGAGGACAGTCCTCGGTGTGGTTATGTTAGATGTGAGCAGCTGGAACAAGTGTCTGATTTTAAGTTTAATATTTAAGATATATGTTGGATGAAAAGCAATGGATGATGTAGAGTAGAAAGGAAAAGTTAGAATGGAAGGTGGCTAGTGCAATTAAATCCTTGGTGGATGTAAAGGGACTAAGTCTTGAGTGCGCTAGGGTCTTAGATGTGTTAAAGTACAGTAGTGAGACTATGGTTTGGAATAAGATGTATAGATCTAAAGTTCAATGTCCAGATGGACAATCTTAGGGCGTGCTAGTGAAAAGAATTGATAAAATGAGGAATGAAACGTATTAGAGAGTTGTGTGGTGTGAAGAAAGGGGTAAAATGAGAATAAATAAAATGAAAGTATGTGGAGATGGTTTGGTCATGTGGAGTATGAATGATAGTCGGTTGGTTGGAGCGAATGTATAGTGGTGTGTGTTGGGAATCGACCGGCTGGGAGCCCGAAGAAAAAGTGGATTGAGTCAGTAGAGGAATGTCTGGAGGAGAGAAATGTGAGTTTGGTGAGGGGCGAGAAGAAAGGTGTATATACAGAAGTCAATGGCGGTTTGTGAGGGGGTATGGTTGTGGCTCCACCTGGGCCAAGGGATGAACCTTACACTGACGATATGCCATATCGAGGGTCCGTCACAGTCCCGTGAAACTCTAGGGTGGATTTTCTGACTCCGACGAATTCTCACTAATAGGTATAGAGGGGGCGGTGGCTTTCTTTTCGACTTTTTGTCATATTCTACTGCTTTTCTTTTCTTCCGATGCATGTCACGCATCTTACCCCAGTCTTGGGGAGAAAAGAAGAAGAAAGAAAGAAAGAAAAGATATATATATATATATATATATATATAGTTAGTATATATATATATATATATAGTTATATATATATATATATATATATATATATATATATATATATGTTGCTATATATATATATATATATATAAAGATAGTTAGTTATATATATATAAAAAGGAAGATGAAGAAATATATATATATATATATATATATATATTATTTTCCTAACCTATTAAACTCAGCCAAAGGCGCAGCATGAACAATGCATGCGTATTCAAACAACTCGGGAAAGAAAAGCAAGGTCATGCGAGACTCAAATGGAAGACAACATTCTTCTTTTGTATAAAAATTTTTGTTAATTACCTGTTTGGGAGCCCCACGTAAATCCTCTTTTGAAAACGGCGAAGGAATGCAGGATCGATATCCCACGGACAATTGGTGGACGCTAAAATTAAAGGTTCGCTTTCAGAGTCGCGTGACGTAATTCCATCCATCTGACGAAGTAACTCTGTTTTCACTCTGGGGAAAAGGAATAAGAAAATTATTTTAACAGAAATTTAATATCATTTCTTATATTTCTTACTTACAAAATATATAATTTGTAAACATATTTGTTAATAATTTTGTACTTAAATTACCTAAATTTACAATAAAACAAAGATAAATAATTTATTCAATTACACTGATATTTCAGACACACAGTGGTGAGCTCATAAAATTTAACCACCGGGATTCTTTGCTTAGTCAAAAAAAAACAACAACAAAAACAAAAAAACGATTCTTTGTTTAGCGAAAAGAATTAATAATAACCGGTTCGTCCCTTGCTTGATTAAAAGCAAGAGTTAACAACCGGGTCACTTATCAGTTCCCAGCACATAGAGTTGGCCGACGAACCAGGTGCGGTGCGTGGTGCGCTCATATTGGTGCGGTGCGGTGCGCCACACAAATCCAGTGTACCGGTGCGGTGCGGTGCGGTGCGCACACCACTGCTAGCACATAATTATGTGCTCTCTGAAAACAAGTCTAAAAAAACAAAAACAAAAACAAAGAAAAAAACAAATAGAAAAGGCATACCTCCTCGAATGTTCATCTTCCGCGTTGGTTCTCTGACGACAAATTGAATCAATTTCATCAATGAAAATCATGCACTTCTTTTGCTTATTTAATTCCTTGAATACTCGAAAAGATCTCGAATCACTCTAATAAATAATAATAATAATAATAATAATAATAATAATAATAATAATAATAATAATAATAATAATAATAATAATAATAATAATAATAATAATAATAATAATAATAATAATAATAATAATAATAATAATAATATAATATATATATATATATATATATATATATATATATATATATATGTTATGTATATATATATATATATATATATATATATATATATATATATATATATAGTATATATATTATATATATATATATATATATATATATATATATATATATATATATATATATATATATATATGACAAACTCTCCTACCATTTATTTATCTACAATAACTTTGATAACATGATGCAGCTCCCTACCGTACCTCTAATCGTCTTTGAAATGAACAAATGTAATAAAAGATCTTTTTTTAGCTTCCAATACTTCTCTTATACTGTTTAATTCTTTTCCTCGATTGCCTTATTTCTGTATTCTATTTTATCTCTTCAATTGTTATGCAGAAAGGAACAAGACATTGACAAACGAAACGATTTTTGTACTTTGGTGTTGCTAACTGGTCGTACTGCTTTGATTTCCTATAGAATGACAACTACTTTGGAGTGAAGGATCCTTGGAGTATGCAGAATGCATAACCAACGTGATTCTCTTTTGAATGGAGGAGTACACTCCATTTCTTTTAACTTTAATAATAATAATTTATATTTAATTTCTTAATCTTGAAAAAATCTCTTCTTGGTGAACTAAAATCTCTCTTTTCCAAAAAAGTTAAATGAACCTTCTGGTTTCTCCTCTTCGTATTAATAATGAAGTTTTGCATAAAATCTAAACTAAAATTTGTTTCTTTCTCTTTCTCTCATCTACTTTCTTTTGAAGGCGCAACAACTATTAACTTCTGCCAAAGATAAAGAACTCTTCATTTAAACCATTGCTTCTATTTCCATTTTGGACGATATCTGAGCTGTTCCTCTTTCTCAAAACCCCCCCCTTCAACTCACTCATATTACTTTGATCTTCTTCTTCTGCATTTAGCATATTGAAAGTATTTGATAAAGGCTGGCACAAAGATTTGATTTTAAAACTAAACTTCCCTCATTAGTTATCCATATTTCTCTCTCATTTAATCTCCTCTCGTTCTATTACCAACCGTTGTAGACGTTTTTTTATTTTTTATTGTTTGTTGTTTATTTTTTAAATTTATCAACACTGATGTTCCTCAGGGTTCAATCCCAACCACAATTTCCTTTACTTGTCATTTAATGACCTTCAATCTATTACTTCTTCGCTTATCCACTCTTATACTAAGTGACTCCATACATCATCACTACTTTCATTCTGAAATAACTTCCACTAAACTTCAAATATTTTATTCTAAGAGGATAATGACCTTGAAACAGCTGACTTCTCATCTCTTTTCATATTTTTAATTGAACAGAGAAAACATTTTTTTTTTTTCCAATGTCGACATTTGGTTGTTTGAAAATTCAATCTAGATGTCCCAAACTTTAGGAACTTCCATGAAGACCTCCAGTTTTTCTACTGAACCAGGACAATAATATATATACATATATATATATATATAAATAGTATATATAATATATATATATATATATATATATATATATATATATATCTATATATATATATATATAATATATATGAACATATATATATATATATATATATATATATAATAATATAAATTTTAAAAATATATATATATATATATATATATATATATATATATATATATATATATATATATATAATATATATAATATAATATATATAGTATATATATATATATATACGTATATATATATAATTATATATATAATATATATAATATTATATATATATAATAATATATATATAATTATATATATATAGTATATATATATATATATATATATATAATTATATATTAAAGGCCGAACTAGTATCGCCTGCCGCTAAGAAATTTAATAAAGAATGATTTGATGTGGAGACGGGAGTTAAACAAGGTGGTGTGCTCTCACCATTACTTTTTGTCATGTATATGAATAAATGTATAAGAAGGATGGCGCTGGAGGAGGAAGAGGAGATGGCAATGGTATATGCTCATGATATAGCGATGATGACGAGAGATAAGGAGACATTACAAAAGATGATGACAAGATGGTCGGAAGTGCTACGGGACGAGGGGATGAGGATGAACAAAGAGAAGACAGAGGTGATGAAAGATTTCGAGGGAGAGGGAGAGATGTTTATATCCAGGTGGACGGGGTCCGGTTTGCGAGAGAATGGAAATCTTCCAGTTACCTGAGGAGTTGCACGGTGAATTCGGAGGGGGTAGATGACGCGTGGAGAATCGAGAAATTTTTCGAGAGGAGTGAGGCATGCTGTACCCGTATTGAAAAATAGGCATTTGCCAAGAAGTGAAGGTGCTTCATTTATACCACGGATGCTGAGACCGATGCTGATGTACAGAGCGGAGGCGTGGACTCTGACCACCAAAACCAGAAGTAGGGTGGATGCGGTGGAGATGAGGGTGTTAAGACTGATAGACGGAAGCAAGTAGAATGGGAGAAGAGGAGAAGAATATTGGAATTAGGCGCGAGCTGGAGTGGCGTCTGTTCTGGATGCGTAGTGGGAAAACAACAAGTTTGAGATGGGTACGGAACATGTTAGAAGAAATGGATAGATAAGAGATACCGCGGAAAAAGTTAAACCGCTAATATATCCTCGTCGAAGAAGGACCAAGACGAGATGAGTTGGATGGAGTTTGCGGCAGCTGGCAATGAAGAGAGGACAAAAGCGCTCGAACAAGGTTGGAGAAGAGGAGATGTAATGAGCAGGACGACTGGAAAGGCTTCGTAAATACAAGGCATAGCCCTAAATCTAAGCGCTTGGTGGAGAAAGGGTGAGAAAATATAATATTATAATAGTATATATATATATATATATATTATATATATAAAATATATATATTATATAATATATATATAATATTATATATATATATATATATAATATATATATATTATATATATCTATATATATATATATTATTATATATATATATATATATATATATGATATATATATATTAAAATATATATATATATATATATATATATATTATATATATATATATATATATATATAAATAATATATATATATATTAATTAATATATATTAAGAAATATATATATCAAAATTAGACAATCTTAGGGGTGTGTAGGTGTGAGAAGAATGATAAAATGAGGATGAACGCATAGGGAGTATGTGGTGAGAAGAAGGGCGTAAATGAGAGTCCATCGAAATGGTTTGGTAATATGGAAAGGATGGATGATGATTAGTTAGTTAAGCGGATGTAAGTGGTGAGTGTGGCTTGGGGATCGCAAGCGAGAGAACCAAAGAAAAAGTGTAATTGAGTCAGTAAGGAAATGCCTGAAGGAGAGGAATGTGAGTTGGCAGAGGCAAAAGGAAAGTGTATACAGAAAGTGAAATTGCGGGTTTTGTGAGGTCCGTTCGATGTCCGTGAATACCTTTAGGGTGGATTTTTCGGTTGAACGAGTTCCCACTTAAGGGTATAAATAGGACGTTTCTTTCAACTGCGATCATGTTCTACAACTACTTCTTTGTTCCGATGTATGCTACGCACCTCACCCCCAATCTGGGGATAGGAGGTAGATAATATATATATAATATATATATATATGATATATATATATAATATTATATATAATATTATATATAATATATATATATATATATTATTATAATATATATAAATATATATATATATATATATACCTTCTCAGCCCCCTTTAACCACCCTCTTCAGGGCGCGCCACACCTCATTTTAGTACCCCGCCGCCCGCCATCAGCCTCCTCCACAGATTTCTTAGGGTTGTAATTTCCCAGGTTGTTCTGAGATGGTGGTTAGAAGGACAGTCTAAGAGAAATGAAACAGTTTCCGGGGCCTGTTGTACTTATATATATAAGTATTATATTATATATTATATAATATATTATATATATATATATAATAATATATACTATATATATATATATATGATATATATATAATATATATATATATATATATATATATATACAAGATTATATATATTCAAGATGTATTTGTTCGCTGCGGAACATGTGCGTCTCCCAGATGCTTCCTTTACTGACCGTCTTGGGTAGTTGCAGTAGTCCTAATTTACTCTAACCAGCTTTAGTATATTGTTTTCTTGGACATTTTGGATTTAATGGAGTTCAATGTCATATCTTTATTTTTCATATTTCCACCTGTTACACGACTCAACATATTATGTCTGCTAATTTTGTTCGAGATCTTATTCAAATTGTTCGTTTTTTTTCCGTCATTTCCTACGAGCTATTTATTTCATTCATACTCTCCACAGTACACGTCTAGGGTCCAAGTCTCACAGTCATATGACACTGAGGATAACAGCACAGTTCAAAACCTTTTTTCTTTAAATTGGAAGGAAATTTACCACATAGACTAATATTTAATCTATCTATAATGTTTCAATCTATTTTCATCATGATTTTTTGGGAGGGAGGATTCATTTTTTGCTTTCCATTTAATAATGCAAGTTGACAGCTGTAAGACAAGAGTACTCATGAACTTGTTCTAGGATGGAGCTCTTGAACAATTTATGCTATTGAACATTTTTTGGTTTTGCCAAAGTTCATAATTTCAGATTTCGACAAATCTACTGCACATACATCGGACTATTTTAGGCTTCAGAGCTTTGAAGGGGCTCAATTGTGCCTGCTCCGAGCTTAAGAACCCTCTGGAGCTCTAAGAAACTTTTGCTTCAAGCTACAGAGTGCTTCGATATCTTAAGCTCCAGTTCCTCAAAACTAAAAGTAAAATTACAGCAGTCCCGCTCCAACTCCAACTCCTGGAGCCAACTTCAGGACTCAGGAACCGGAATCTTCCCAGCACTCTTTTATTAAATTACATTAAAAAATGAATAAACTATATTAGGGAAAAATATATTATTTATTCTTTAAAAAAATACCACCAATTTAAAAAAAAAAAATCCTTTACACTGACCTGGTTTCATCGTAAAATGTTAAAAAATAAATCGTTCCATAAAAATGAAGTATTCAGCTGGAATGTGAAAATACTGACGCGGTGGTAGGTGCCCATTGTGAAAGAAATAGGAAAGTAGGAACAAAAAAAATCGAGAAAAGTTTAGAGAAACTGAACTATACGTAGTTAGCTAAAAATCTTAAAAATAAAACAAAAAAATAACAATGAGAAAGTTTGACAAGTCAAGACGATTGACAAGAAATGACCCGATACCACAATTAATTACAAACAAAATGCCAAAAAATGAATTATGCCTAATTACTCGTCGACCGCGATGAAAGGAAGAACAGAGGGGATAAAGATTAATGGCTGGAGAAAAGGGAAAGACAAGATACGAGAGTGAAAGTGTCAAGGTCAGCAGAGAGTGTATTGAACCGGAGTGACAGCAAAATTCCCCAGAGGGGCATTATCTGTGTGCAGTTAAAGTGTCAAAAATTATAATATAACACCAGCTAACGAAATCGAAAATTAATTTATACACAGACAGGCAGACGAAAGGCATAGTTGACCATCGCGCAACACACACACACACACCACACACACACACACACACACACACACAACCCACACAGCGCAACTCACGCCACGCACGCACGCAGCACGCACGCACGCACGCACGCACACACACGACACACACACACACACACACACACACACGACCACACACACACACATAATATCGGTATGTAGTTTGAAATGTACATTTCAGAATGTATATAATTATGTAACAAAAAAAATTTTTTAATGTATATTCTGAAATCCTGACAAATGCAGATTTCTCGGTATAGGCCTTCTTAATTTTAGTTGTTCTCTAGCATCGACCGTTTTTGTGTTACGACGGAGGAGTAATTATTGGCATCTCATTTGTCATGGTGTTTACAGTTACAAAAGAAAAAAATTTTTCTCTTCCTTCGATTTTTTTTATGGTGTTTATTCAATTTTTTATGCAAGATTCCAATATGTTTTTTAGTTTTCATCTAGCGATAACCGTTTTGTGTTACGACGGCAGAAAGTATGTTATTGGCATCTTTCTCATTTTGGATGTAGTTAATACTTCTGCCATCGGTAACACAAAACGGTTGTGCAGAGAAAAACTAAAAAACATATTTGGTATCTGCATAAAACACTAATCAAAACAATAAAAAAAAATCAGAGAACAAAAAAATATTATTTTTGTAAAAGGTAACCACCAGTACAAATGAGTGCCAATAATACTTCCGCCGTTGCGTACACAAAATGGTAAATACAGAGAAAAACTAAAACATATTTTGAATCTGCATAAAAAAACTGAATAAAAACAATAAAAAAAACAGAAGAAACATTTATTTATTTTTTTTTTTGTAACGGTAACCACCATAAAAAATGAGATGCCAATAAATACTTCCTGCCGTCGTAACACAAAAACGGTCGATGCTATAGAAAAACTAAAAACATATTTGAAATCTACATAAGAAACTGAATAAAAAACAATAAAAAAATCTGAAGAAACCAAAAAAAAATTTTTTTTTGTAACGGGAACCACCGTACAAAAATGAGATGCCAAAAATTACTTCCTGCCGTTAACACAAAAACAGTCATGCCAGAGGAAAAACTAAAACATCATTTGGAATCTACATAAAAAACGGAATAAAAAACAAAAGAAAAATCAGAAGAAACATTTTTCTTGTTACATTGTGATAAATTATCTGTTATCCTCATCAGAGGATAGCGATACTAAAGACTCCCAGATAGAAACTACAACAGAATCTATTCAATCATCTAGAAATCCAGGTACGTCAGATATCGAGGAATACGTTGAAATAGAAAGTGATGTGTTGTTTCAGAGTGCTCACGTTTCACCCAAATGAGCTAGGAAAGAAATATTGACAGTTAGATTCTCAGCAGCACTAGATAAATGTAAAGTTAGCGATAAAGATGCTGTTTATATATTGACAGCCTGCGTGTGAGGCAACTAAATTGGAATCAGAGAGATATGGCAAACCGACGTCCATTAAATTGGGTAGAGAAATGTTGTAGCAAGCAACATTAAGCGTCTAGATCTAAAATATTAATGATTCGAAATTAAACTATGTAGTTATTTATTGGGATTCTAAAATTCTCCCTGATATTATCGGAAAAAAAAGTCAGTTGATCGACTCCCAGTGATAGCAAAAGCTTTCAAAGTAGAACAACATCTAGGAACAGGTAAAGAGATATCATCAGCTGTATATGATAAACTACAGGAATGTCACTACTGGACACTGTTCAAGCTATTTAATGTTTTTGATAAACTGCCAGTAAATACCGAGGGAGGCTAAACGGGCATGTTATCTTCTTGTTCAAAAACTAAACCGAGTCGATATCGTGAATTGTGCTGTCGACACCATATTTTATGAATTTGTTATTGAAAGGAGTTTTCGAGTAAAGTACAACTTCACCCACTAAAGGGACAAAGATCCCCTTTGATTAAAAGATTTTTCAAAAAACTTGAAACAATATTAACAAGCAGTAATATTTGTCGGGAAGTTCAGATATAGAGAGTAGAACATATCAAGGCATTATGTAAAGAAATCTGCCCCAGTATACCAAAAATAAAATTTAAAGAGGAATCAACCTTTGTCACGACTATTCAGTAAGTTTTGGAACTATCATTTAATTTTTCTAGGTAATAAGTCCATCATGCGGGGATACATTTCCTCCAACCAGGAGCATATCACTTAGGAGATGGATGGGAAAACATATTTGCTCTTAAAATATGTAATTTAGGAAACAATTAGATTTAACAACCAAACATCGCAGAAAGAAACTTAAAACGAAAGGTTGCTTTATAATAAGGTTTTTATATGTGAAAAGCTACAAATAAATGAAGCTGCCCATGAATGAATTAACTTCTTAAAAATCTTTTGAATACAAACACACGATAAATCTCTTGCCTGAAGAAGCATTCATAAAATTATTAGGTCTTATATGGTGTTGAGTGAGGAATGTAGCACTTTCCCATATTTGAGAAAGAATAAACGATGGCATGAGATGAACGTTCTGCGGCTTAACTTAAACAAGACTGAGAACATAGCTAGTGGTCCACAAACTATTGAAACAATCAGTATCAATGGTGAAGAGCTAAACAAAGTCACCATGTTCAGGTACATGATTTAGCAGTGTTCTTGAAATAAAATCTTTTTTTAGATTTACTAGCATCAGTCGCAAATATTATTATCAAGTTTTGGTCTTTCTGCAGGATGTCCTACAAACTGATTCCTTGATTGGAAATCAAGCAAGGTTACATGAAAAGGAAGAGAAATTGTAGCTTCATTAAGGGTGGTAAACGACATAGCAGAAAGAGGAAGGAGTAAGATTAATGGAAGAATTTAACGACAAATTTACCAAAAACGAAGTACAAAAACAATTTTGTTGGACAGGATAAACTAAAAGATATAGATATATTAATTAAGATCTAGTGCATGCGTAAAATTTACGCCCAAAGTATAATTGAATCTTCCTCTATTTTTAATATAAGTCGGGTTGTGCAAGATTATTCGAAAAAAATACCCGGGCCGATACCCATGATTACTGAAAGGAAAATAATAGGTTAAGGTCTTATTCTCCAATTATATTGTAGGTGTACGAATGCACCCTCAATTACTATATTCAAAAAATTATGAACATTTTCTATGATTATGTTTTTTTCGATATGTTAAGCATGTTTAAAATTTATATCAATAAAGTGGGAATTTAATCGTGTTTCAAAACTATTAACCTCTATGGGGCACGGTGTTAATATTACTGATTGATGAGAAATTTTTTGTAGGATTGTGTTGTATCATGTAATGAAAAAAGTATACCGAAAAAATTTTCATAGAAGTTGGAAAAGAATCTACCTGTTCATTCTTGCACGTTACAGCTACACAATTCCCTCTCGTTCTATCATATCTTCGATATACTAGTTATAAGTGAATCGACTGAAGCTTTGATTGAATAACGATATATTGGGAGTAAATCGTGATGACCCTACTGTGAATTTGTTTTATAAAAGATTTGAGGGAAAACCTTATTATAAGTCTCAGTACATAGACAAGAGATAATAAGTTACTATACGTACTATTAATTGGGGTAGAAAATGTCAGCCAGGACGGTCCGTCTTACAGTATATTGCTTCGTGTATAAATTTTATCAATAGGTATCTAAGTTACTTACAAATATCAAGATATATGATGTTGTGATTACTCGTCAGTAAATATGCTTAGGAGTTTATTGGTCAATATAATCATTCACTGATGAGTAGTCATACCTAAAAGGCATATTTTCTCATTTCTCGCGTATTCACTGTAATAGCTGTATAAGTCTATCGCACTCAGTGTAGATGTGACCAAGGCTATAGTATTATTTATGTCTGATATTATGATATGTATATTTATATTTCACTCAAGACCAAAATCTGAATTTACCATTGATAATGACCAAACATTGAGTATATAATAATTTACTCATTCACTAAATAGTAGATTAACACTTATTATCTGTAAATATCATCAACTAGTTATTTATGAGTGATATGTTATATGGTTATACCTTAGCAGGTTGATGTAGTCTAGGTATTCCTAAACTATTATTTTCCGACTCCTAATTACCGACTCCGACTTCCACCTCCTCTTGTAATTATAAAAATTGTACCGACTACCGTACTCCGACTTCCGACCTCATCTTGAAATAATCATACGATACTTACTCAGATACCAATACCCTTTTGATAAAAAGTTACCTCGACTCCGACTCACGATATCCGACTCATCTATATAATGACTATCTCCGACTTAACTCTCCGAACTTCCTGTAACTTTACCGTATCATTCACTCCTACCTGTGGATATCTCACATAATTACCACAGTCTGAAAATAATAGCTGCGGTTTGAGATCACAAAAAGGTATTCGAAATGGAGTTTCTTATAGCCAATTCTTTTGGCATAAGAGAGAGTTTACCATTCCCAGGAGGACCGTAAATTCAATTTTACTGGTGGTCCATCTTCAAATCATGAAAACGGTGAAGCCTCCGCTACGACTCTGCAGATTCTTCGGACAGGTAAAGGTCTAGGTTAAATAATAATAATATAAATTAAGATAAATTAATATAAATTATAGAATTACTTATATAGAAGTAGATTAATTATGTTACTGAAAATTGTTGTACATCAATTATATTTATATTAATATTAAATTAATAAATTTATGTTAAAAAAAATTATACATGTATTGAATGTATACGTTTCATTATAGAAGCTGAACCTGATATAATATCATTAATAATTAATATATTATATAATATAATAATTATATATATAATATTAATATATTTAATATGATATATATATATAAATTTTAAAAAATTAGTAAAAAATATAAATATATGTTCTTAATATTTAGCATAATACTTTATATTAAGATATATATTTTATAATATATTTAATTAAATTAATCTATATATTAATATATATTATATATATTTTTATATATATAATATAATTAAATATAGTATTATTTATTAATTAATTATTTCCAAAGAAATAATTAAATGCAACTAGCATTAATGAAAAATCTTCCTTTAGCATTATAACTTAAATAGTATATAAGCCTTTTGAGTGGTTTACCATTCAATTAAATTCTTTTAGAGTTAGAGAGTGCTTAAAGACTATGGTTCTACTGGAAAGAAGAGAGTTATAGATCTAAAAGATACTAATGTGTTCATAGATGTACTATTACTTATATATATATATATATATTAGGGCGTTTATGGTTATAGGAGTAGATATATAATGATTAATATAGTAAGGATATAAAGATAACGTTTATATAGAGTGAGTGTAATATATATGTTAGTAGTATTATGTAGAGTAAAGGGTGGAAAACTAACGGCTCAGCTGGACAACGGAGTTGAACCGGAGTTGCAAATGTTGAAAGAAAATTTTTGGACACATTTGGTTTTTTCAAGCTTGAGTGCAAGGCTAGGGTATTAAGGTCGGTGAGACGATGTTAAGTCTGAAGACCGTTTTCAGAAGTTTAGTCCCCCAAAAAAGGGGGCGGGAGACCAGCAAAAGAGGTACACTTTTTTTTGAGTTCGAGTTTTTAATGATCGGGTAGATCATCCTTTAATGGTTGCCTATAGACGGATTTATCGTGATCGATACCCCGTATATTGCGACATATTTGAGAACGTCTTTCTACGTGCCCTCGTTGTAGTTCGGCTTTTACACAATGAAAAAATATAATCGGTAAGAAATCAGAATAATACTATAATTAACATAGGTTAATCGCTGTAGTAATAGTACAGGTTTGTAGCCAACCGATTTTTCTATGAAAGAGAATAGAGTATAGGTCTGGGAACTAGGAATAATCTATGTATGTGATAACTGATCCCCCGCGGGTTTTTGGTGACCGTAGGTCACCCCTAAGGGGTGTTGCCCCTTAGCGCCAAGGTCAATTCGTCCTGGGAAAACTAGGCTTAACGTATCTGCGTGAAATTAGGATGTGAGCTATATGATTACGTATCTCAGCGGAGAGAGATTGACGTCCCTCTTGGCGTTTCCCCTGTAAGGGGGACGCATCCCCACAAAAAAAATGATCGATGGAAGACGAACTGTGGAGGAAAGGATTTCGGAGGCGGAAGACGGATTGGGAGAAACGGATTCTGCGATCTTCGAGGTCCAGGGCCTCCCTGGAGGGTTGGGTGGTCTCAGTTGGAAAAGTATGAGAAGAAATGCATGGGTATTAAGCAAAGCAGAGCAGAGGTAGAAGAAGAAGAAGAAGGAAGGTGGAGCAAAGGAGGAAGGAAATGAGACAATGATATAGTGGAGTATGCTTTGGAACCCGACCGCTAGGAAGAGGAGTTGAGGGGGAGATAGACCACAGACACCTTGTAGGATGCTGATGCAATGTTGAGTTAGTAAAATTCGTTTAATAATACAAGATCATTACTGTTCACATAACTGATTCTGTTCTAACATGTAATATTAGTACATTTGCGATGTGACATCTTGCGGAACATTAAACCTTTTGATTACAATCTCTAACGTGTCATCTACATTTATATTTTTCAATCTCCGTTTTCATTGATTTTATAAACCGTGTAGCACTAGAAAGCAATAATAATTTTTCCTAGAGTTGAACATCTATATTATTGTAACTATTTCGTTTTATTTTATGTTTATTATATACTTGTGGTGTTAATTCTTATTATTTTAATTTGTGTTAATTTATTTTTTATTGTTTAAATTTGCTTTTGCAGCAACTATTTTTAGCAAATTTTTTCACGTAGATATGACTAATTCTAATTATTTTTTAATAAAATTGCTTTTGTTTTCATATTTTTTATTCATTGTTATAATTTAATTAACAAGTATTGCGTAGTAGTGAGACCGTCTCACTTTTCATTATTATTTGGTTTATTTTTGATTTATTTTTGTTGATCTTTCTGCTATTAATCTCGCTTATTTTGGTTTGTTCTAATTTTTTAGCTGTAATTTAAGTTGTTTATTTGCGTTGAATTTATTTGTTTGTTTTAATATTATTGTGCACACTTGTTAATTTTATTTTTTATATTTTTTTTTGGGGAGTTCTTTACTTTTTAATTTTTTTCTTTTGTTTAAACTTTTTTGATATATTTATTTTACTTGTATACGTTTTTATACATTTTATACATGAACCTATTTATATTTTTACTTTTTTTTTTTTTTTTTATTTTTTTTTTCTGGAAATTTCTTTTTTATAATGCTTGAACGAATCAGCTATTGCATGGTATAATTTTTTATTTTATTTTTTATTTTTTTAATTTTTAAATTTTTTTTTTATTGTTTTATTTCTTATGTTACTTTAATTTGAATTCATTTTTTTTTTTAATTTAATTTAATCCATTGTTTGTCATTTTATTTTGCATTATGGTACTCGTGTTTAGTTTTTTTGTTTTAATTTTTTAATTTTTTTAATTTTTGAAATTTTTTTCATTTTTTTTTATTTTAAATTTTTCAACTGGAATTACACTTTTTTTTTTTTTTTAATTTTGTAATTTTGTGACTGTCGTTTATACTGATACCTTGTGTGTTTTTGATATTTATTATTTTATTTAATTTTCTTTACGTCTCTCTCATTTTCTTAATTTTTTAATTTTTTTTTTTTAAATTTTCGTGACTATTAATTATTTTATTTTTTGGTTAAGTTTTAATGTGGCTGTCTTTAAACTTTGGCTATTCTTTAATACGATTTTTATTTGTGCTCCTTGCTAATTTTTTTTTTCCATTTTCTGATATTATTAAATTCTTTTCTATTATTTTATAATATTTTCCTTTTAAAATTTTTGTCATCATTAATTTTTTTTTTGTTAAAATTTATCATTAATATTGCGTTCATATATAATTTTATTTTACCATTTTATCTTTATGTTTAATTTTTTTTTATTTTTAATTTTTTTTTTTTCTTAATGTTTTTTTTATCTTTATTTTGTTGTTCAGATTGTTTTCTACTATTTGATGATTTTGTTTATTTATTTAATTTAAACTTGATGTTTTACTAAAACATTGTTTTTGCTTTTTATAGTGATGTTCGCACCTAATTTACGTTTTTACATACCCTAAAGCAGTAATCAGTATATAAATCAAACCACCCACCCATCACCTCCCCCACCCCATCCATAATCTATTGTCATATCTAGTTGCTTCCACTCTATATTTGTATAATCGATCACGATGAAGTTTTCCCAGAAAAAATTTCATAGTAAATTTATTAACAAGACCTATCAAAACCTATCATAACCTGATAGACACACACGCACACACACACCCACACCCAACACACACACACATACACACACACACACACACACACACACACACACACACGATACACACACACACGAGCACACACACACACACACACACACACACAGCACACACACACACACACACACACACATGCACACACACCAGGTTCATTACATAATGTATTGCAAAACATTACGCAATAGTACACGCTCGAACTATTTTAGCGTGTATCTCTTTTAGACTCCGGCCCCCCTTTTCAGAAAAGTATCAACTCCGAAAACATGACCAATGAATATTTATGTAGAGGGGTGTAATAAAGAATAAACTTTATTATTGTACAGACTTTTGTTACTATTGTTCGATAATCTTTCTGTACTTACGCGTCAAAACTAATTAATACATATAACTACTTATAGACATTAGATAATCATTTTAATTAATATACTAATGTGATAATAAATGTCTCACCCTTATACCATAGTGACTTGCAGTGCAGACTGATGAATTCTTAATAAATTCAGACTGCTACTCCTCCTGGTACGCTCTGTGCCCGAGACTCATCTTTTGAGTACCGCAGCAACAATACTAACATATAGCCATATTGTCGAGGCTGAAAAGTTATTTTGGCACACTATAAATGAACCCTCCTCTGTTCTTCCGTGTAAGATTAGCATTAGGAATTCTGGGTGGATGGTCTATCCTGACGCTTTTTATGAGGTAGGTCATCGTCTACGTAATCTTCTTTTACAACATTTTTCAAATTGATAGTTATTCATGCTTTCACTTGTAACATCATTGGTTCTGCATGTCATTGTCACTAAAACTCATCGTGACCTTACTATTTTCAGAGCAACGATCATACGTTTAACTTTAACAATTTTTCAAAATTAATAGTATCCTTTGTATCTTATTGATTGTAAGACCTTTGGCTTTTACAATATATGTTATTTTCCATCTGCAGGTCTTATATCTAACAGCATAAGACTTAGGTCCAGTACACACAAAGGATTCGCCAAATGCCTAGAACAGGTTATCTGCTATTTCATCTGTTAGTTCACCTAAAAGGTTTCCTGTTTCAATAACTTCATCGTTTCTCCAGCGAACAACAATACAAGATCTGTATCGCAGTATGTGCAACGCCCTTTGTTTTGACTTTGTTAAGGAGCTCGGTAGTAATTTCTATACGGCATATCAGTCGTAACGACGCAATAGGATATTGTAGCAGTTTGGACGTGCGTTCGGCTATGGGGGTATTTTTGCAATTACAACAGCTTACGGCTATTGGAATAACGTATGGACTTCAGTGTCACATTGATTCGATAATTCCCATCTTGTTATCACTAGTACATACTTACATCTCCTCTGATAGGCGATAGTTGTGTGCAAATTTTTCCAAAAGAGAAGTGAGACAATTTTACAACTAAACGCATCCCAAGGTTTTTCATTGATATTGTATATCCAAGTGCGACACCTTCCTTTCTCTGAAAAGACGGACAAAAAGCTCTTTAAGTTTTTCCTCGAAAAATCAGGAGCGTCTTCAGTGAATATTATTCTTGGATGGAGACCTGATGCTATTGTTTTGATTTTCAAAATGTGGCTCACATTTCCTTTCAATAAAAACTCTTTTCTCTATATAAACGACAAACTTCAAATCTTTAATTATTTCATACCCCATTCTTCATAATGCTAAACTTAGAATTGTACAGGTGTTGTGTACTACCCTTGATCAATAGCACGTCATTCTTATCATGATTGCATTTCGCGCAATTTTCTTCAACATATCTGAAAAAGAGTGGAAGACCTGATGTATATTTGGTCGTTTAGCGGGACGGGGATGTTATAAGTCTTGAGGGATAAAAAATATAACTTGTAAGGCCTTGTACCGAATATTTATCTTGATACAATTCTTAATGACAGTTCTCGGATACTTTATCATCCTTTTAGATGTTTCAAATCTTCCACGTGTAGATTATTGGAGTATATCTTCAATACAAAAGCGATGCTATAGTCTAATTTTGATATCTTGAGGGATCTCTGCCAAGGAATTAAGTGTTCCACATCGTTGTTGCCTGAGTATCTGATAAGGAATTGTCTATAATTATGAAGTCTGTTGTAACAACATCATTGTAAGACGTTAATTATAGATCGCTTAAAGCTATTCTTTTATCTCGGATATGATTCGGATCTTGAATGATTTGCGTTCTTTTGGTACCTTCGCATTCAGATTTCCCACACACGTATAGCATTCAACCCTCAGGTTTCGTTATAGCCTATCTTTTGTTTCATCGGTGAGATGTAGCGGGCTGAACAGCTCGATAGATATTGCAAGCATCCCTTTCCTTTATTGCTCAGTCTTTATGTCATGCTAATGTCACAACCATGGTATAGGAACGCAGTTTAATCACTAATCCCTTGCGTATACCCACCGAAAAGGGTTAGGGATAAATCCTTAATGGTGAATTTTAAGACCCTGCTCTTCCAAACCGTTGCCGAGTAATATTCGTGGCCTTATGTCTAATTGATATTTCAATTTTCTTGATACAAGAGCCAGCGAATTGCTTCATAGGGAAAGGTTTAGGGTTCTCTCGACCTAGAATAGTAATTTTTTACTCAGGGCATTATAATAAAACACATTTTTATTAAATGATGTAATAAAGCATAAAGATGCAATTGTTGTGTTGTTATCTAAAACAGTCTAGTGATCAAATCTTCATAGCTACCTCAACTTAACTCAAAACATTATTTACTTATGTATTCTTTTAATATCATCTTGTAGCACATACTTTTCAACTATGCATTCAAAATATGGTGTATTCTTGCCATAAATACTCTTATTATAGTTACTTACTGTCATAATTCTAGCTATTTATTAATCTGCTGACATATTTATTTATTTCGAAGAATTTCTTTTATCAGGAATAGGTCCTTTATATTTCAATGTATCTTCTTTCTTCATTTAAAAATGTATACGGGAAGAAACCCTTGGAATTGTCTTTTTCACTGACACCCATGCACTTAGGCATGCTTTTCAATGCACATTGTGTAAATAAAAAGCAATGTATCCCTGAAGACTATATTTCCATTCGCTCCATTGAAATTATTTTATTACCTCTATTTTTATAGGTTGACTTTGGCTGATAGGAATATACGTGAACTTGGGTGGTGTCAGTAATGATGCAATATACGAACTGATGATTCAATTTTCCGCCATTATGTTGCAGCAACATACTACATTATTTAACTACAGGATTTTCTCTGAAAACTCCATTAGGAAGTCTATAAATTGATTTACAGGCGTTTTTTTCGGTCTCTAATTTAAATATTCTTATTTGTTCTTGGACCACAATGTGAACATACTTGTTCCACCTTCCTTATCTGTACACAGGTCGCATTATCATCTGGACATACCAGTAAATAAGACGCAAATTCTAATTATTCTCTTATCCTTTATATCAGATCCTTTATCTTTACTGGTATATATGGTTCTCGAATCATAGTAATGTATTAAACCACGGAAGCCAGTTAATCTTTCTGCTTTTTAATTTTTCTGTTATTCATGTAGCCCATATTATAGATATTTCTCTTCATCTGAAAGTGCTCAGTAAATGACTGCATGTTTTGCGAATAAGTCTGTATTGTGCAATCGTGTCTGAAACGAACCGTAAGCGAAATAGCCTTTATTTGTTTCAAGCAGAGTTTACAAATCTTAATTTCCTTACATCTTGCAGGATGTTTTTAAAAACAGAGTTGTCAATTTTATAAAATTCGTACATTACCATTTCACGACATCAATGGAAATTAATTACCATACGTGATCAAAATGAGCCTGGCACTATTATCTGTCATATAGCACTGATCTACATCCATTAATGTACTCACAATCTAATTATGTGTTAAATTATTTATTACTGTTGAAGCTTTATATTAGCGATAATAAGTCAAAAGAATACATTCATATCGCCTTAAGCTTTTGGTGTTCTCAAAACATAACTTTAACTTGTCTTCTGTTATAGCATAATAATGATTAAATCCATCATGGCCTATAATGTATAATAAGAGGTCATCTCTGTTCTCGTTAGATGGATTATAAGTATTTTTTACATCCATTACTCTTCAAGGGCCAAAATACGACTATAGCGGGCAGTTTTCGTATTCTCGATTTTTTCAATGTCAGAGTTAGCTATGAAGGAATCTGGTTATATCGCCATACCACATTTGTAGCTACATGTTTTTGCAACGTCTCGATTGTGATATGATATGAATTATGTTTTAACCTCTCACATTCACGAGCGATCTTTCCTAATACAAGAACAACAGCTTTGAAAGCGCACCCTACCAGCACCTTTATCTCTAGTATGAACTTTACTAACTGTAACGATTGTTGTTGAAACTAATGATTTTGAGGCGAATGAATCGGTTTTCGTCATCACCTTACCTTAGCTTCATGACCACTAAGTAAGCTAACTACTTTGAATTTGGTAAAGTGTATGCTTTGTCACCGGGACTGGAATGAGCCTTCCAAGCGTCTCATCATCTTTTTCACCCCAATATTGTCCAATATATCCCTGTAACTGATGTTTACATAATATTTCCGGTCGGGTGACTGATCATCGCCAAACGTGATATTGATTACCAACCGCTCATTACGTACCCTTTACATAGCTAAGTCTTGTAATTTGCATCAATGACTTCACTAACACCCTTTTCCGAACGAATGCTTCAAGATCGCTTGGCTCCATGGAGAAGTTTTCTGCAATAACCTTACTTCATTATGTATGCCGTATCCATTGGACTTTTTAAGTTTCTTCTACGAGATTATGCGTATGTCCGTTATAGTGTGTCTATCCTCTTTTATAGGGGACTCATTCTCGAAGGGCTAGCCTGGAATAAATAGTTATTATTATTTTATTTTGATTATTGTAAACAATTTAAAATCAAAGTTTTCAAACAAATAGGGCACTATACCAATAATATATTAGTTTAACATAGTATTTTTTAAATTTTGGATAAATATATTTATTCCACAACCTTTTAAATTTTGTACATTATATTTTTAATCGATGCGTCGATAACGACACGATGGACGCTTTTTACTCGAATGCTGGATGTATAATTCGATAAGGGAAGGGGTTAAATTTTTTAGACTTATAGTTAGTAGAAAGCCGATAATATTTTGATAAAAATGTATTAATTATTACGTTATTATACAAAAGCAAATGTGTTATAAGTTTATTTTTAGGATAAGAAATATATTAAATAATATATAATATATATATATTATATATATATATATTATATATTATATATATATTATATATATATAATATATTTATATTAAAGAAAAAAAAACTATACTAAGCTGAATAGATGTATTGAAATCTTGAACAAAAAATTACCTCTGTATAGATGGTAAAAACGTTGCGTTATGAGTCACAAACAGTGATATCTAACGAATTGATATGTCTAAAGTGTTGATCCGTAAAGAGTCTCATTGTATTAAAGAAGGTCCATCGGTAGCTCGCTGCATTATTATATAACTCAGCTCCCCAAATGTGTTCATTGATGCCAAATCACAGTCTGTAGATATGGCATCTAAAAGACAAACCAGTTTGCAAACTGAAGTGAAGAAATATTTGCATCACTTTATGCAAGTGGATAAAGCATGAAAAATCATTTTCATGTTTCGAGTTTGATATTGTCTGAAAGGGGCGGATGACCTTGAATAAGAGATAAGCCTAATAAATATTTCAGGATTTACTATTGCATAATGTTTTGTATTGTGCGTAATGTGTGTGCATGATATGTGTAATATTATGGTGTGCATCTGTTATGGTGAATGTTTTGGGTTTCTGTGTGTGATGTGTGGTGTGATTTATGTGTGTGTGGTGTGTGTGTGTGTGTGTGTGTGTTATGGATTACTGATAGTATTTGAAGGTATTATTGTCCTTGTTAGGTTTTCTGTGAAATTTATTTTTCTGAGAACGTAATTGTTGTTATGTTAATCCAAATGATGACTTGAATCAATAGATAAATAGATCCAATACGATATGGATGGAGTTGGGAAGGGTAGGTATTACGTCAGTGGGTGGTTTGATTTTAATGATTTAACTGCTTTATGGGTATGTAATAAAACGTAATATTTATTCTACGATTCGATTATAAACAAGAAAAGTATGAAAAGGCATGTGGTTTAAGTAAAAACAAAACAGTTTTTAAAAATAAAATAAAAAAGAAAAAAATAAAAGCAATAAAAAACGAATGATTTAAAAAATAAAAAGCTTACTCATAAAACAGATACTCTCTCTCTCTCTCGATATTATATGTTGAAATGAAACTTATATTACAATATTAACGACAGAAATAAAAATTTACTAGAAGAAAAAATACCCCAGTTTATGAAAATTATCAATTAAAAAACACACCACATTAAAAAAAAGTTAAAAAAATTAATGTTCAAAAAGCACTTTAGAAAAAAAATTTGTAAAATGATTAGAGACTAGTTAAAAATAAAAAATCTAAAGGCACAGTAAAATTCAAAAATATTAGATG
>JABUQX010085339.1:0-12500 GCA_015478945.1 Trachelipus rathkii
TACTATAAAAAGTATAATACTATATAATAAATTATATAAAAATATATAACATTTGTTCATTATAAAAAAAATTGCACTTCTAGGATCATTATTTCACTTATTGTTTACTAAGATGATATATTATATTATATATATACAAAATAGGTAAATATATATTATTATATATAATATAATATAGTAAATATAATTAATAATCTAAAAATTTAATTAAATAAAACACTCACAATTACTAAAACCCGGTAAAGACACCAAAATAGAAACAAAAAGATTTTTTAAGGATAAAAATGTTGTTGATATTTTTCCAGAAGAATTCGAAAATCAATGAGGCAAGTAATCATAGCATAGTTTCGAAATAATACGTACTAATCAAAATATATATATTGATAATTACATTGAATATATTACTATATTGTACATATATAAATAAATAGAACAATATATAATATAGACTAATGTAGAATAAGATAACTTTAGATTGAAAACTGTGATTCATAATATATGTGATTATATTAATTTTTATTGAATGTCTAATACACATAAAAAAGTAATTTATTGAATTTATGCAGACGAACAATGTATAGTATATTAGGTAATTCATTTAGTTATATGTATATAAAGTGATATTAATTCTCTCGAGGAGTATCTAAAGATATTACTTATATATTGGAATTTATGGAGTGAATGCAATATAATTACATTAAAAGTTGGTTGTCAAAAAAAAAGAAAGTAAAATAAAATTTTTTTCTAGGGTGACTAAATTATAAAAATAAAAAATAAATAAAAAAAAATATTATTCAAATATTTTTTATCTTATACTTTATTGATTATTACTATAGTGTACTATATAAAGTATCTTATTAGAGCACAATGAGTTTATATAAATAAAATTGTATTACCATATAATAGAGTTCTATTAACAATAGTTTGTTATGACTATATATATAGTATAAATATATATAGATAATATATAAATATATAATAATAAAAAACTCATAAATAAATGTGGATAGTTATTAACGTCAGCTGGAAAAGAGATCTCAATATATACATATATATATATTATATTAATACTTAATCAATCGTCAAATAGAGAGGCAAATTATATAAAAAAATCACTATGGGAGAACTATTAAAATATTCACGTGAAAACTATTACTAAACAAAGAAAATTCAAATAGCAGACTACATAGAATAAATGTTGTATCTACTTATTATTATTTATTAGAAATTATAGAAAGGATTTTAGCTAAATGACATAAAATTTCGTGATAGAGTGAAGTAATATAATATATATAAGGTAAAGAATTATTATACTGAAATATACAATTACTAATTTATTTCAACCCACTAGTGTATGTTGATCCAGAGTCTTTACCAGAAAATCTGTTATCCTCAGAGACTGATATGTGAGAAAGCCCTAAAATTATAATATATTAAATAAGTATATAGGAAATATAGTATTACTATTGATGATTCAATAATGGAATTAATAAATTAGATATTGAACAATCTATAATATAATAATAAATAAGTTGATGTCCCTCAACGAGTCATAGATCTAAGTAGAGAGGTCGTCTAAGATTATGTTACATAAATAATATAGTTAATAATTAGATACATTAATATTTTGAAAATATCAATTACAGTAAAGAATTCAGAGAAAGAGGTCTTAAAATTAATGAATAATAATTAAATATAAGTTAGTGTTTGTACTGTTACAACAATAATTAAATATTTATTTTAGGCTTTTATCTTATAATATTAATTATAAGTTATATTATAAATTAATAAAATTAATAATAATTTAAATTTAAAAGCTACTATTAAAATTAATATTTATTAAAATATAGAAATAGATTTTCAAATTTTTTGTAATTTAAATTTAGAAATTATGAAATGTATATATTAAAAATCAAAGAGTATTATTATCAAAAATTAAAGTATACAAATTGACAATTAAATATAAGGTATGTGCTATTATAATTATATAATATAATAAATCTTTTATCATTAGTAAAAGCTAATATCAATTTATATGATCATTATATATATTAATTATAAATTGCAATTTCTATAATATCGGAACGTTTTGATGTATCATAATTTCCTACTCGGTTAATTTTCTAAAATAAATAACGAAATTAATGTTTAAATATTATATCAAATGAAAAACAATAAAAATAAAATTAATAATAAAACAAAAAATATAAAAATTGTGGTAAAAAAATTTAAAAAAATTGTAACTTTCAAAAAATTTTCATACACCAAAAGTAAAAATATCATTCCAAAAATATTCCTTTCATTAGCTGATTTTTTGAAAGAAAATTTTTTTTTTTCTAGCCGACAACCGGCATTGTTTTTCGCACTCCCCCAAAGTCCAAATTCCTCAGTCCCTACTTTCCACAGTTGTCTGAGCAGTTGTGTAGTGGTTTATGTTCTCTAATACTTTATACTACATAAATATAATATATATAAGTCGGTATTACAGAGATACACAGAACATTATTGGTATTATAATAGTAAATTACTTATTATTTATTTAATAGGCTTCTTTATTGAATAGTTAAGTCTGCCTTATTAAAAAGATCATTATTTTTTTTATTATCTTTATTAATTTTAATATTCATGTAAACTCTACGGGTATTAGAAGATAAAATTTATAAATATCATATTATGAAAGTGCTCGAATATCGTTCCCACGCATACGTTCAATCCTGTAATATAATTATATCGTAAAGCATATTCATAGTACATATTAACTATAAAAAATATATATTAACAACTAACTAAGAAATAATATCAACTATTTTTGATTTTACTGAGAGCTATAGACTATTATATTATATCGATTAGAACTTAAAAAAGTAATTTATATTATTATTTCATAATATTATGTTAATAATACCCTTAAATATTATTATAAGTAATAATGCTTTTGAGCTCGTGGCAGAGTATAGATACTCTATCTCAATATCAATCCTAATAGCAGCGTTAAACTTTCTATTATCATTATTTGTTTTATAATTATCGTGAGTACTTACTTAAGGTGCATAAAACCCATATGTGCCATGTTTATATTAATATTTATCATGCTTACTTGTGTGTGTGTGGTGATGTAGATGTGTTAGATATATTTGCGTAATATTTATTATATTATATCTTATTATTATTATAGTGGTATCTAATAAGCCGACGGAAGGGACAGTGATGAGTGACAGTATTATTATATTACATATATCAAAGGGTGCTATTTCAAGCAATCTCTTATGAGGTAATTGTAGGTGCCACCATAATTATTATAGTTTTATTATTATCTGCTCCACTCTTAGATAGAATTTCATTTGTATATAAACATACAATATATAATATCATATTAATATAT
The DNA here is from genome assembly GCA_015478945.1 of Trachelipus rathkii. Lineage (NCBI taxonomy): Eukaryota > Metazoa > Arthropoda > Malacostraca > Isopoda > Trachelipodidae > Trachelipus > Trachelipus rathkii. The sequence goes on from JABUQX010085339.1 coordinate 3,383, forward strand.
ATATATATATATATTAATATATATATATATATATCCCTGGTCATGGAATTTATTGATTCACTTCATCAAATGATAGAATTTATTGTCTGCTGTGAAATATACTAATTATTAGGATATTTGGCCGATTGCACCTATTTAATTTATTTCCTCATCACTGCTAATTGCACAGCAAATGGAGGGTTTGTATCGCTAGTCCAAAGAATACTAATCGCACCTAGCGCAAAAGCAAATAACATTTCTATATCCGTGCGACATATTTATTCAACCTTTTATTTTTTTTCTAACAGCCTCAACGCACTAGGACAGCAATCAAATTTTGTAAGTTTCAACTAACTACACTGAATATCCAGTCCACACCTAGGCGCAGCAAACCCGCACCCGCACCGAAAGAGAGCGAGTCACCATGCGAGCAAACATAAGTACATCACCGAAACTTCAAAGGAAATAGGACTTAGTGCGTAACAGTTTATTATCGTGAGAATATTTCCAGGTCAACATGATAGATGTCTAAATTTCTTTCAATATGTGCGTGTGCACAAATACTATATTAATAAAAAAAATTATTTTAATATATCTATATTTATTAATTTATATATAATATATCTTTAATAATATTAAGTTATAATATATATATATATACTACTATAATATATAGATTATCTTTGGTTAGGCAGAGTACGCTCTCATCAACCTTGCTGACGTTACGACTTACGTCATCAAACCATTTACCTATTTCGACTGTTATGCGAGAGCAAGTAGAGTTGCCAAAATAAGTTTTTTAATTACTGTACTACTCTGAGATGAAAAATTATTTTAATATTTTTATCTTTATTATTATTATCTTATTTAAGGTGAGGGTTTCGAAGAGTGACTAGACGGGGTGATAGATGGAGACGTACCTATATATATATATATATATAAAACTTGGTGCTAAAAATGGGTGAGGGTCTGGCACTGTGATCATCGCTAGAGAGATAGAGTGAGTGTCGTGAAAATTACATATGCTTATCTCTTAGGGAACAACTTTGGGTGCTACCTGCTTTTCTGTGACTATGGCTTTCCGGCTTCTGCCCCAGTACTTCTGCTCCAGGCTTCCAGCCACTTATAAAAATGCCCTTCCAGGTTCCCGGATTGAGTTCCACATATACTAATAATATACAACGACTTTATATAAACTCTCTTACTTATGGCTTCCTCATAAAAAATTTTCTGCTTACACCGACTTCCTGATCTACCGACATCAGGCTTCCGTCTTATCTGGTCCGTGGTTACCGGCTACCGGCTCCTCGCTCGCAGGCTTCACGCCTCTTGGCTTTCCGGCTTATTAACTCGAGATACTATATATACCACTTAATATAGGCCCCGACTGTAGCGCACTCTCCGATCCGACGCTGTCCTGACTCCGACTTCCGACTGACCGATCCGCGAGGGCTCATCTTGCTCGACCTTGCTGTTCAGGACTCCCGAGAAAAATATCATGAGTCTCTGTCTCTGTCTATCATCCTCAAATGGCATATATAACATAACTCATAGATTGATTCTATGGAGTATTCTTGCAGTATAGATTGGTCACTAAATTCAATCGATGAAACTTAAGAACAATATGTTTATTTTTATAAATTATTATAATATTTGTTCTTGTCTTGTCTCTTATTTAAAATTTGTATCTAACTACATTTAAAGCGAGAAGTTAATTTACTTTACTGTAGGTAAATTTAGCGATAAAGTGAGCTTGAAACAATTTATATAAATGTTAATCTTTCTGAAGAAAATGTGTCTGGTCCGAGGGTGAACATGAATGGATATAGCGTGTCACTATATCTTCAATCAATCATTAGCTAAGTTGTTATACGTAAACTCCTATCTACATTCAAACCTACTTTACATTTCTCCGAGTCATAGTGCGAGGGATCTAAATTAGATGTTTAGCAAAAATTTTTAATATTCGTGATCTGAGATAAAAATGTTATAAATTTATTCTCTATTATTTATTATTACTTTTAGGGGGAGTTGACTATAATAGCCGATAGATAGGACTGTAGGGTATGATAGACGAAGTCCTCACCGCGTTCCTCACTAAGCGTTAATAATACGTAGAAGAATACTCACGAACTCTGTGTCACTAATTATATAATTTGAGTCGTTTATCACTCACTTGTGAATATATATATCTATTTATTAGTTAATAAACAAACAATTCAAACATTTGGGAATACCTATATATTAATACTGAGTTTAATACTATAATATAATTATATTATATATACTATATATCGTAGTCGAGAATGGTATGAGCTTTCTTCGCATCTATAAGATATAAAAAATGATTACAATTATCAATATATACAGTATTTATTCTCCACATTTATAACAATTTTATCTTTTTCAAAAGTCACTAGTGTTAATTTATATTTATTTTTTTAATTTCAAATACGTGAGATAAATATGTTCACCTAAATTAATTATAAAAAAAAAATTTATTTTCCTATAGTACTTGATTATTTAGTTATTATTTGATTAACATAAAATTGAGCAATTAGTTTGCTTATTCGGGAGGCCTTATGTACCAACTTATATATATAATGTGGTTATGTGTAGTGTGTTAGTGTTAGTAATAAGGGGAGGGGGTGGCTTGTGAGTGGTGTATGTGTTATTATATGTTGAGAGTGAGTTAGTATTATGTGTATTTGTGTTTATGTAAGCGTAGGTGTATTTATATGAATTCAGATAATTAAAGTAAAATAAACTGTGTGAATGATGTGTAGGAATTTAATAGAAGCATTATAGGATATTTTGTAAATACCGGAGCTCAGCTCCGCTCCGGCTCCGGCTCCGAGCAATTCTGAACTACGATTAACAGCTTACGTACAAATTAGGTTTAATTTGATAATTGTAGTTTCACCTGTTGACTTCTGTTTTGAATGAATAAAAGACATCATGAAAGAGAAATTTTGAATAAATTAGGAGTTATTAATAAAATTTATAATAGCTCATATTTTAGAGATAGAGCAATAAAATAGTACAATTTTAAAGTTGCATTTTCAATAGGAGATCCTAACAGCTAACCAACCTAAATATTTATATGTTTTTTAAATAACACCAATTCAAATATACGCTTAGGATATACTATAATTATTGGTAATTCCTCTCTAAATGAAAGGTATTTTGGGTATCAGTCTCTACGAAAATTATCTAATGAGATAGTACATAACATTAAGTATTTAATTTAGATGAACTGGTTTAAATCATTTGCACCTCATTATTCTTTCTAATTCTAAAATAACAATCATCTCTAAATTACTAATAGGGTGAATATCACTCTAAAAGTAAGACCACCCCCCCACATGTATCTTAAGTTATATATAGGTACATATTAAATTTAATACATACGGTATTTATGACACAAGTTATGAATCAAATTTAATTACAAAACATAATGGAAAATTAATCACAGATTGCTAGAATAATTACGGGTTACGCTGTGATTTGAAAAAATCATTTGTGCTAATTAACTTGTGATTCACTAATTTGTTAACACGTTTACTACATATATATACAACATTATAAACGATCGATGTTGAGAAACTGAATAGAATGAGCGTGAGAGCTATATTCAATTTTCGAATGTAGTATGTTCTGCATATCATAGCTAACTTTCTGAGGGAATTATATAACAATAAGACATTAAAATGAACCCATATCTATCTAAGTTATTCATTGAATCATGATAGGCGTCGGTAGAGCTCACAATCTCAATAACAATTTTTTTTTTTAAGATACACTACCATTCGGAATGCTTAAATTATTAACGTGATATTTAGAACTCTGATCCGTAATCCACTGAATACGCAAGAAACCGTTTATTAGCTATATATAAGTTTTCTAAATAAATTTGACTCGAGAGTAACATGATAGAGAGGGACTAGCCGATGTGGTATCGATAACAGTGATATAATATATTAATAAGGTAAGTAATAAATTATGTGGGACAGGTCAAATGGATCGACCAACATCAAAAAAGTTCTCATTAACACTTCCCTGTAGCGCAGAAGTTAGAATCGGTTATAGGTATTAGGTTAGTGAGATTTATAGGTTAAGTCTAGCTAATTTTAAGAGTTAGTAAGTATTAAAGTTAAGTTAAAGTTAAGTTGTAGGTTTAAAGTTAAGTTTAAGTTTAAAGTTAAGTTAAGTTAAAAGTTTAGTTAAAGTTAAGTTAAAGTTATTTAAAGTTAGTGAAATTAGTTAAGTTAAGGATTGGATGAAGATGTATATATGGGAGTAACATTAGTGAGTTATGGTTAAGGATTAGTGAGTTATGGTTGAGAAGTTAGGTTTAGTTTTTATGTTGAGATAGTATTATTAAAGTGGTATTAATAAGTATAAGTATATAAGAATTAAGTATATTATTTAATTACTTGTAAATGTTTAAAGTTAATTTAAGAATATATTTTAAATTAATAAATTTTGTTTAGATATTTAACGGTATTGATAGAGAAACTCTAATAACAAGAGTTATTTTTTATTGTTTACGATAAATAACTTACTGAGTGATCCATTTATTAATAGTCTAATAGTCGAGATCCTTATTACACATTATATATCGATACCATTTGGGGGGTTGATTATGCTAATTTCGATGAGAGCAGATATGGCTGTATTTGGCTAGCATCATTACGATGTGCCGTAATACTAGATATAGTTAAAGAGAAAATATACGTAACACATTATAATTTTTCATAATTTAATTCGAATTATTGGAGATGTATTTTATCCTTATTCAATATTTTGTCGATTATTGATTGTTCACTCGCCTATTTTTTTACTAAAATATATTAAAAAAATTACACTAGATGTATTTTAAATAATAATAATATAAATAAAATTTAATAATATAAAATATATAATTATATATATATTAATATTATAATATAATAATATATTAATAATATAATTTATTTTATATTTTATTTAATTAAATAATAAAAACGTACCCGATAGTATATATTACTAAGTTGTTTAATAAGCAATATCAGCATAAATAACTCATAAAGCTAGTGAGAAGTAGGTTTCCCTATATATACTTGTTTTCACAAATATATATATATTATATTGGATATTCCTGCTCCACCATTTGAGACTTGGGTTGGGTCCTTACTCTTTTCGTGGTCTGATCCAAATATCGCTAGCTCCAATAGCCTGCTACCACTATTTCGACCTTCGGGCTTTAGGCTTTGTAACATTGGCGTCATTCCTGTCTCATTCCGCATCAGCTTCACGGTGAATTGTGTGCTCATCTCGTGTTTTAAAACCCTAAGTTGAAGGAGCTCTAAAAACCGGGGACAGTGTGGGTGCGTCTGCTATACTTTCATAGACCGTAACCTCTCCATACTCTCCCTCAATGCTTACATTCTTTGCTGGCATAATTATTGCGCTTCATTACCATGATTAAGACTTTTTAGCGAATGCTTCTATCCTGCTAACCCCAAACGTCCGCAACGCTTATGTCATAATTCATTTGAGATAGGGGTATACGTTGGCAATTGTACTAGCAATACATCCTCGAAACAGAAGAGCTAATAATAATATGGCCTCCTCTTCTTTTTTCGTGAGCATAGTTCTTGGAACCTATTACCCTAGGATGCATTATTAACGACTAAGTGCCTATAGCCTCTATCCTAAATTTCAACTTGAGATTATTATTATCTGTAATATATACTTTACTCATAGGCAAGGTTATTTATGGTCACTTTATTGGAAGAGTGCTGGACGAGTGATCAGAGGGGGAGTGAAAACTTATTGAATTATAAAGATCAGAGTGACATCTATATAGTTGAAGTGGTCTTACCTCCCCGACTGAAAGCGCTTACACTGAAGTGATACTTTTGCACGATCTTCCAGTTAAATTATGGCGACACAAATTATATTACTTATAATACACTAAGTCACACTACAATAGTTCACGAGACTTTAATAATATTTTCCTCCCATATACCTGAAATTTTGACCGTCGAGTACCTATAAATACTACACGGCAACTCCTGTTCACCAATATACCTTTAAATTGTGTTATATAACCTTAAACTGGAATACCATTCGCCGTCGCCATATTTATTAAACTATTATATGTGACGCATAAAACCTTCTAAAATGTTAATCCCATATTTTTAATCTGAATCTTTCCCACTTTGCAGTAAAAACTTTTTTTTATTCAATATTATATTTCTCTGTTTACTTCATCAGAATTGAATATTCTTATACATGTATAAATGATTATTTATGTTATTAATATAAATTAGGTAATATATTAATCATTATAAGGTGTAAAAAGAATGATTGGCGGCATTCGTGTGTATTCATGTGCATTAGAATAGTGGTTGTGTCTTATCTGTTACTTTTTTCTTTATTTAGCACTAAATAATTATACATTATTCAATATCACATTATCACAATATTTTATCTTTGACATTTACATAAAATACGTATACAAGCCGAACCACTACCATTAGAGTGAAATTATTCAATCACAGCGTGGCAGCTTATCTTATGATGAGCCGTTGGTTGGGTACCTGTACATTGATCATTTATTATCATTATATAATATATATTTATTATTAAATTATATATATATAATATATATTAATATATATTAATAATATAGTGACCAACTCTAATAAGAAGTACCACAATTACAATATATTACTCTAAAAACTATAAAATAGTTACCGGGAATATATAAGGAATATTACCATATTTTATTAGAAGATTACTGTAGTAATATAATTTATTATAGGTTGAGCGGAATAAATGTATATTATACTATAATAAAAAATAAACATATAAATACAAATCACATATTATATCTCAAATACTACAATAGATACAGGGAAAAGGAATACCAATTTTTTGTGAGAATCAACCTTAGTAATAAGCACAAAGTATCTTCTATTAGAGTGTAGAGGATGAGATGTCAAAAAAAAAAACAGAGAATAAAAAAACACACAAAAAAAAAGAAAAACCACCATTCTCGAGGACACTTCATAGTTCTACACTATTTTATATCTCTTGTGAGAGTGGAGCGTGTCAGAAGAGCCATCGACGCCCGTGCTTTGTGAGAGAAGAAACGTAAGAAATTAAATGCAGCAGTAAAAAACAGATGGAAGGTATGGAGTTCCAACAGAAGAGAGATGTCCTGTAAAATACGGAGGTGTATATTATGAATTATGAGGTAGTTTCCCAATATTCATCCGGCAATGTGGGGGCTTCGACCAACGAGAACACGGCGGGAGGGGAGAGATTTATTGATACAACTACCTCACACGTAGGGGCGAGGGCGGCCCCTTAAAGGTGAAACCGCAGCCGAGAGACGCGATACGGTGATAAAGATACCATGCCTAAGTAGACAGCTGGAGGGTTCCGGTAGAGCTTCCCCTGGTAGGGGGGACATCTAAGTCCTCATGCTGAGAGTAGTTTTTTCACGTCACTGTGAGTAGCGGTGAGAAGAAAATGAACTACACTGACAGACGTGCGTAATCAGTACGCAGCACGCACTTTGGAGTATTCCTATGAGTTAACAAAGAGATATGACAATAAATATGATAGAGATAAGTAGTACAATTTTTAGCATCTTTAATAAACTCATATCTACGCATAACAATAAAAAGAGAAGGAGTGTGTATAAATGGCTTCTACTCATATTATATAAATTATTAACTAATAAATTTTTTTTTTTTTTTTTTTTGTGTGTGAGCCCAGTGTCCTTTCCCCATATAGTCGCATACCAGTAATCTCCTCTGTATAATACGCACGCGAGGAATATTAGCACATTAAGAGATAATTAGATTGTAGTAACTGATCGGTTCAAGAAGAGATTTACACCTCTCTTTGGCTAAGCCTTGAATATAAGTGCCTTCATAGATTTTTTTTTGTAGATTACCCTGATTTTTTAGCTATATTTTTCATTGTTGTATTTTGTAGGTTTTCCATTTATTGTTATTTATTTTGTTATATTTTTTGTATGCTCACACACTTATCACGCTCGTTTATCTTGTAAGTACACAGATGCAGACGGCAGATGTAAGAGTTGGTCACGAATGGTATCCTTAATTTGTGATCAGTGTAAGCTTGTATTGGAGTTTTTGAAGAATTATTTGGAGGGATGGACGAAGGTGTGATAAGAGTGATGATACTATTACGATTATGAGTAATCCCATGCGGAGATTTACTAATCCAGATCAGGTACAAGAATAGAAATCGTGGATAGGAAAGCTGAAGTCGAGTAAGCAAACTGAAGGTATATATTTCATAAAAAAGAGGTAGAGTATTAATTTATTTTAAATTAGCGAAGGAACTGAGAGCTGAGTCTTAGGCATAAGAAATGAATTAACCGTGATTGAAAATGACATCTAAGATGTTAAGGAATAAATAAAAAATTAAAATCAGAAATGCGAATCACCTAAGAATATTAACAGGAAATGAGCGAAAGGTCACTTCATCAAAAACAAGACGACTGATAACGGAGCTGATCTGAGAGAAATTATACAGAACTAGGAGTAGGCAAAGTAAGGAGGAAACTCCACGATAGAGATGAAGTCATTAGAGAATAGTGACGTACATGCCAATTCGGATCAAAAGCTTCGAAAGTCGTCAAGCGCCATCCACAACAATGAAACTACCCATAGTCTCTAAAAGTGGCAGAAAGTCAAAACAATCTTTATGATGAATAGTAATGTCACTAGTTGACTTCGAACGTGGGTGGAAAGCCAATAATATGATTATACGTAAAGAAGGGAATTGAGATTCAGTATAAATCTATACGGAAGTGAAAGATTAAGGAGAGTTATACAAATATTCTTTATTATGAGACAGTAAAATAATAGTATAGGGCAATAGATTAGAAGGGATTAGTCCTGAATAAAATAATCGCGCGCTTTCATAGCAATGATTGAAAGTATTACTATTAAGGAAAAAAAAGAGTTTAAGAATTTGAACGAGATAACTAGGAACTGCCTATAGTACAGACTCAGAGGCACACCCTACAAGAAACATTGGGAGGAGTGCCGTTCGTTCACTAGCTACTTCTCAAGACCTTCATCAATCTTCAGGATCTCGTTTCACCTCA
>JABUQX010085339.1:22500-23580 GCA_015478945.1 Trachelipus rathkii
CGGAAAGCGCGTTAATTGATTTACATTATTACATTAATTAATTAAATAAAATTAATCATAATTAAATTAATTAATTATTTCGAACTTAGTAATATTTAAATTAATCTAAAAAATTAATAATTGACTAAAGGAAAAATAACTTAAGTCTAATAAATATGTAATTAGATTAATCTAATAAGTTTTTATGCAATTAATATGTAATTTTGTTAAGATATTAAAAATAAAATTAAAACTTAAATTAATTAAATTAATTTCTAATCTTGGAACAAATTAATGCTTAAAAATTATTTAATTAATCTTAAATAATTATACCTTCTTTATTTTGGTTTAATATTTCAATTGTGGTCCACGGGCTAGTGTTGAAAAGGTGACCAAGTTTGCTGTTTAGGTGAATATTGCTTAATTTCTACTTTTTTTCAGATTTTTAAGTGTTCTTGTGCTTTATGTTAAGACAGTTTATCGTTTCTTCCTATGTTATTACTAATTTTTTAAATCTAATTTTAAACGAATTATAAAATACTCAAGGTAATAAATCACTGATAACCATTGCTTATTTTAATAAATGAGAGTTTATTTGCATCTTCTTCCTAAGATCAGACTCAGAGTGTTTGTTTCTAGTTTCTCTGAGAAAATAATTTGTGTTTGAGATTCTGAGGGAGGTGGGGTGAAATGAGCATGATTCGTGGTTTTGTGCTATTATCCGACTCGTTTAGGCTCTGTCATGAGGGAGAGATTAAGTCGTTGTTTCTTGCCAAGACAGCGCATCAACACGCACTAAATTAATAACATTCTTCTTTAAGTTTAAGTTTCTCTTCTCCCGTCGTCACGCTCTCTCGTTTCTCTCTCCACACAGTGATACTTTGATCGCAATCAATTTAACGCACAGTGCGGAGTAAACAATTCACCCTCTTCTCCCGTTCTGAATACTGAAGAAGAAAGCAACGTAAAGGAAGAATCGAAGAAAAGCAAAGAATCGGAAATCGAAGAATCGGAAGAACTAAAGAAGCACAGCAGGTCACAGAAAGAAGGCCACTGCTCAATTCCTATCTGTGATTCACCTTGTGTTTAAGTCAAGTAATC
>JABUQX010085340.1:5000-7500 GCA_015478945.1 Trachelipus rathkii
CATAGATCGCTCAAAAGATTATTCATTACCTCTACAAGTTGAAACTTCAGTTGAATATGATTTACCATCACACATTTATCCACCCAAAGGGTCAAAACCGATATTAATGATCCATCCTGCTTATACGACCCCAGTGAGGTCAAGAAAAGTGACAGTGACCTCCACTCAGTCACCTTCTGTGTTATCAAGCCCAAGTATAAATCCAAAACCGTTATCAACGTTGCAAGTGCACAGTAATAGTCAATTAGTGACTAGAAGTACTTCAAAATCGAAATGTTGGGCGTGTGCTTGTGGGGATCCCACTTGTGTTCCCCGTTCATCCTCTTCGACAAGAGTCTCATCCAGTTTAAGAAATTCTCAGGAGCAACATATATTAGCAAACAAACAAACGAGTCAAATCCCAGAAAATATTTTATATAATTCTTTGAAAAGTATAAACACTTCCGATTTGAAAGTGCAACAAAAACAAAAAACAGTGACTCAGAAACAGGTGCATCAGTTGACACAAAAACATCTGCAATTACAGCAGCAACAACAGCAACAAGCAACAACATTTACAGCAGCAACAACAGCAGCAACAACAACAGCAGCAACAACAACAGCAGCAACAACGGCGGCAGGCGGCAGCAACAACAACAACAACTACAACAACAACAGCAACAACAACAACAGCGCTTAACAACACAGCAACGCTTCTTCAGCAAACGGTTACAGCAACAAATGCCGAAGGGCGAAAATACAAACTCGGTTACGGCAGCAGTTACAGTCTCAGTCAAGACTCAACAAAATCAACCGCCAGTGTATCAAGGCAACCAACTAATAGTGACCAAATATTATCTTGGACTGCTCTACCTGGAAGGTGTCAATTACCTGTTGCCAACCTAGAATAGCTAACTACCTCCCTACAGCTGCAGTTTTAGCACCAGGATTACCTCCTTCATATTTAAGCAGAACTCCTGTTGGGAGTCCTGCATCCGAGCTCTCAAAATTAAGAGCAAGGCCAGAGGGTTATTTGAATATTTACCCAAGTGCTATAAATCTTCAGAATATCTTGGTGCAACCAAGATCTTGTCATACCGAACTTTCAGCGGCAACAGGGCAGGATCTAGTCATTGCCATACTCGCACAAGGTCATCATCGATATTCAGCATCAACCCAAGCTCCTATTACCAGTCATCAGGTTGCATCCGCCTTGGACGTCACGTCGGAATCTACGATTTAACCACCACGCGTTTTCTTACTGTGCGTTTCGTCTCAACAGACCCAGCAACGCAACAACAACAAGCAACAACAATTACAATCCCTAATTTAAACAGCGCTTTTTCACTTTACCTCTCAACAGTTGGTCAAGAGCAAGAATAGTGGTTTGTTTAAACTCCGGTACAGAAGGTATCAACACGTCCACAAAATAGGCTTTTGCAAGTTGTGAAAATGTGAAATCAATTGAATGGAATTGGAGTGTCAGTCGATTCGGATTTTATTGCCCCCTGTGGATAGCAATGACGATCAGTTAATGGGTAAGAATGCTCATGTCAATGTATTTTATTTAACACACACACACACACACACACACGCATATATATATATATATATATATATATATATATAGAATATAAATATATAAATATTTATAACATATATATATATATATATACTCCATATCTTTTATCTCTTCTTTGCCTATGCCTTATATATATATATATAACATCTTTGCTATCAATGTGTGTGATAAAAATCCCGGAACCTTATCACCTATATTCGTTTACAGTTAAAGATAAAAAAAAAAACCTTTACAATAGATTCAAAATCCTTATCATTAAAAGTACAAATAAATAATAATAATACTAATAAATAATAATAATAAATAATATATAATAAAATAATAAATAAATAATAATAATACGGATATTATCAATAATAAACTAAATAAAAAAAAAAAAAATAATAAAAAAATAAAAATAATATGTTTGTAATATATATATATATATATATATATATATATATATATATATATATATATATATATATATATATCTAGTATATATATATATATATATATATATATATATATATATATTGCGAGGAAGAGTAGCAATGGGGGACGGGGGTAAGTAGTTTAGCAAAATGCTCCAATGCGTTCAAACTATAATTTTTAAAAACGCTAATATATATATATATATATATATATATATATATATATATATATATATATATATATATATATATATATATATATATATATATACTCATAATAATCTGTAATGATAATGTGTGTGTGTGTCAGTATTTATGAAAGTGTGCCATTCATGAAAAATAAATGAGACAAAGGAAGGAAACGAAAAGCAACAAATAGATCATTTATATTATCTTTGAGTCATATTGTTGTTCCCGATTATTTTCCAGATTACAAACAATTCTTTGTATTCAATTTCATATCACATAGAAAAACCTATCATGATGCTCTCCTGCTATATATATAAACTAATATTAATATATATAT
>JABUQX010085340.1:25000-27500 GCA_015478945.1 Trachelipus rathkii
TTTAAAAAGTTTGGATTATAAACATCAATTCATTTGATTTTGTTTCCTATTCCAAGTATAGTAAAATTTTCTTCAACTAATATTTTATATATAATATATATATATATATATATATATATAGCAATATATTTATATATATATATATTATATATATATTAATATTATATTATATAATATATATATATGATTATATATATATATTTTGTAGAATAGGTAGATAAACTACTTTGCAAATTTATGGTATTTCCATGGAAATAATTGAGACTAAGGTGATTTATTACCCTTTTTTTTAGAGTCCCTTTCTTGTAATAATGAATAATAATAAAATAATAAAAATATATAATTTATAATAATTATATACAATAATATATAATAATAAAATAATAATAATGTTATATTGGTATTCGCTTTTTAGTTTTATTTTAAATTAAATATGAAGTGCGTTTGTCACCCTGCGAAGATGAACGGCATAAATATATAATATATATATATATATGATATATATACTATATATATATTATAGTTATATATATATATATATATATAAGTTTATAGCTCACATATATGTATATATAATATATAAATATATATATATTATAGTTTACGGATGATTAAATCTTTATTGAAATTTATGTAGAATTAAATTATATAACGCAACAAACAATTGGTATATATATATATATATATATAATATAAATATATATAAATATATATATATATATATATATATATATATATATATTATATATATATATATATATATATAATATATATATATATATTAGTGGTGGTGTGTGTGTGGCATTTGGTAAAGTCTTCTCTATATAAGTATTAGTTTTATAGTGAATTCAGAAATGCTGTTTTTTGAGGTCAATTGTAATAAACATGGAAATAAACTTACTTAATGGTAGTCATGGTAGTCATAGATCAGATTCCTATTGTCTATTGTAAAAATGGCATTTCATTCAATAACTTCAACAATATTCCTCCAATTTTTTTTATCATTATTTTTAGTATCACATTATTGCTACTTGTAGTTTTTTTATTATAGTTTTTTTTTTATACCTATATATAGGTACAAGATTTTATTGTCCTTTTTTACTTAAGTTATTTATTAATTATTTATTTATTGTATTAATTATTTATTATTTTATTAATTATTTATTAATTATTATTATTATAATTATTATTATTATTTTATTATTATTATTATTATTATTATTACTATATTATTATTAATTATTATTATTATTTAAACTAATAGTTTTTATACTAATATTAATTAGTCCCTCTCATATATATATATAATTTATATATATATATATATATATATAATAATATATTATAATAATATATATATATATAATATATATATATATATATATATATATAATATATATATATATATATATATATAGCTAAAAGAGCTTGTGATTAATATTTCCAGTCATTATTTTACATTGTATCAGCCATAATAGTACTTAATAATAACTTCTTTAAATAAAAAATCGCCGATGCTTTGCGCCAGCGGGGGTGTCGATGTGGGTGGATAAAGCGGGGGTATTAAAATAATTTTTTCTTTTTATATAACATACAAACCTAATATATAAAAGATAGTACATTTTTTATACTAAATAAACTAATAAATTAAATTAACAACAATAATAATAAGCGAATTCAATAATAAAAATAAATAATATAAAAAAGTTTTTTATATACCTATATATATATATATATATATAATATATATATATATATTATATATATATATATATATAATATTATAGTACATATATATATATTATATATATATATATATATATATATATATATATATATATATATATATATATATATATATATTTTTTTTTATATCATATGAGTATATATTATATAATATATATATATATATATATATATATATATATATATATATATTAATATATATACTATATATATATAATATATATATATTATATATATATATATATAATATATATATATATATATACTATATATTATCCATATATATATATATAATTATATTTATATATATAATTATATATATATATATATTTCTTATTATAACTGTGATGTACTTTTTTTGTAAATAAGATATACTTTCAATTGTGTATATATAAATAAATTAAAACTTATTGTACACCTATGTAAAATAAAAGAATTTTAAAATTGTGTAAATTATCGCTGTAAAAATTCATAGAATTATTAATTTTTTTTTTTTTAGAAAATTTGAAACTTTATTGAAAATTAAATTCATTTTTTTTTCTCATTGAAATATAAATTTAATGTTGAATAATAAAATATTGTGATATGTAATATAAATTGAATTATATCAAATAAAATATCAATATTAAAAATATTTTTTTTTATATTTCCTTTTTATATTATGTTATATTTGGCACTGCATTTTATTTTCTATTTTCATAAACCTAGTCTCTAACTAAATATTCTTTTTCATCTTTGCTTTTATTAATTATTA
>JABUQX010085340.1:37500-40447 GCA_015478945.1 Trachelipus rathkii
CGAGAATTATTTTAATATTTTATTTCTATATTTATTAATAGATAAAAAGAATAGAGAAATAACGATAATTATTCTTAGTTTGTTTGGTTGTTGTTGTTGTTGTTGTTATTGTTGAAGTGTACGTGTAAGTTGTTGAATGTTGTTCTTGTTGTTATTGTTGAAGTGTACGTGCACGTTGTTGTTGTTGTTGTTGTTGTTGTTGTTGTTGTTGTTAGTGTACGTTCGTTGTTGTTGTTGTTGTTGTTGTTGTTATTGTTGTTTTGTTGTTACTGAAGTTGTTGTTGAAATGTATGTTGAAGCGTAAGTTGTTGAAATTGAAGTTTTTCTTCTTCTTCTTCTTCTTCTTCTTCTGTTATTCTTCTTCTTCTTCTTCTTTTTCTTCTTCTTCTTCTTTTTCTTCTTCTTCTGTAAGAATGACATAACTTTTAACTGAAAGAGTCTTATATCCCAACTTTCAATCCCTCCGCGATGGCACTGGTGTTGCTAAGGCTGTCCTATATTTTCTATTATAATTTGTAGCTTTAAATGCTTTTCCTGAAAAAGAAAAAAAGCAATTTTTTGGGTCAAGCTGTTCTTCCAGGAATGAAGAATGATATATATTATTATTATTTCTATGATAATTATATTATATATATAGTTATATACTCTAACTATCACTAGTACTATTATCTGTGATATATATATATATATATTAGGATATAAAATAATATACTATAATATATATAAAATATAATAATTAAAATATAAATAGCCTCATAATATACATTTATATATATATATATAATAGTAAAAAATATATTATAAACCTACGCTTGCCACTTAACTTTATCACATTCATTCCACTTCGTGATGTACTTCCGCGGTATCCTATCCCAAGCTATATATCAATATTCACTATATATAACTAGTATATATATATTATATATGTAATATATTTGTATAATTCTATATATATATAGTCATATATATATATATGATCTTCTTCCACCTGATATAACTACTATATATACCTAAACCATATCATAGTATCAAACTATATACTATAATATAATATAATTAATATATAGAAGATAATCAACAATAATAATATAGCTACACTATATATATAGCTTATATAGTATATATTATATATATTTATATATATCACATACCTATACTATAAATGATACTCATAAATATATACATACTATATATATATATAAAATGTATTAATAATAACATTATATATATATATATATAATATATATAAACTATATATATATATATCTATAATGACTATAAATGTAATATATTATATATTACTATTATTATATATTATATTATATATAATATAATATATAACTATATTATTTATATTATATTGTAGTGTTATTTTATTAGTAAGAAACATGTAAAATACGAATATATATTATATCATGCCCTAATTAACAAACTGAATTATGAAGAGACAGCCGGCTGACCAAATTGCTTGTTATTCTTTTTCTACGACAAAAAGAAATGAAAAATTCATGTCAATTTAAGAGAAAGTAATATAGGACAGCCTTCTTTGAGCGAACCACTCCGCAGTGCCAGGGTCGCGGGGGATTGGGAACAGTTGGGGATATAAACCTTTCAGTTAAAAAACGTTATTGTCAATTCTATTACAGAAGAAGAAGAAAAAGACAGAACGAAGAAGGAAGAGAAGAAGATGAGAAGAAGAGAAGAAGAAGATCACCAGTATGCAGAAACGAAGAAGAAAGGAAGAAGAAAGATAAAAACTTCAATTTCTAGAAACAGACTGAACGCGTCTTCAACAAATACATTTTCAAACAACAACTTCTCCGGCTCCCCGACCCCCAACACGCCAGCCCCCGAAAGACCCAAGTTAACAACATACCAAAAATACAACGATAACACAATAACACACAAACCCAACCACAAAACAAACAAGAGAATAGTCACCTGCTTCCAGATCACAAAAATTGCACAACATAGCAACATCTCAATCGAACCAACAAAAGAAGTGCCTTCAACAATAACAACAAGAACAACATTCAACAACTTACACGTACACTTGCAACAATGTAACAACCAACCAACAACAACAACAACAAACAAATAAGAATATTATTATTTCGTCTATCTCTTTTTATCGATTAATAGAATGATAGAATAAAAGTATTAAAATATTCATACGTCTTTTTTTATCTACTCTCGCTCTCAAGTGTCGTTCCCCGCTACCCGTTAATGGGAATATAAACCAAACCCTTTTTATACGAAGATCTTTTTCAATCCATGTGATTAATAGATCGAGATCATAAATCGTATTTAACGGGTAGCGTAGTGCTTTATATAGTACATAATGCTAAGTATATAAGGTAGGAGTACTGTGTATTATTAAAGTGCTTAGCCTCTCCCCACTGCGCTGTACCTCCTATGCTCTAGCGCTCGGTACTGAGCTAATAGCTATACATCATGCTATATATAATAAATCATAATGTCATTTAGAACTTTTATATACCGATATAAAAGATAATAAACATATATAATAGATATTAAATAAATGTTATTATGATAAAATAACAAATATATACTAAAGAATATTAATTATATATAGTTAAATAAGATATATACAAATATATTATAATGTATATATGAATAATATGAGTTTCAGTGTCAGAGATTACCTATACTATATATAAAATAATATAAATAATATATACTTATTTACATTCATAAATACATATAATATTAGACTAACAATATATACAGATGAGATATATATATAATATATGATGCGCCCTCGTGGGGCGGGGAGCGTGTGGAACCTCGCAAGAACCCTCCTCATGTCCCATGTAATAGTTGTAATACTCGTGAGAGGACCATAAGGTGTCGACCGATTGCTCTATATCCCTTCCCTAAGCGCGCCCAAGATATTTAAAACTTCCGGCCTGCGGAAGACGCACCT
>JABUQX010085342.1:0-5000 GCA_015478945.1 Trachelipus rathkii
CGCCGTATAAAACTAATGTATTACGGCTATAAAAAGTACTTCTAGGGAAGAAAATTAAAAAAAATAATATCCTCAATAATTTCATGTGTGACATTTTCTTGCACGCGCGATTTACCGCTTCGGGGTAAAGCATCATGATGAGGGAGTGTTGCAAAATTTTGTGTGCCGCTTTACGAATAGATGCCGGAGATCAGTCATTGAAAAGCCATTTGAAAAGGGGCAAGAAAAAGCCACATTACCAATCAGTTCAGATTGGCAGAATAAAAAATCAGTTCTCTATGGTGGTACTACTATGAAAGGGAAAGGCCATCGTTAATAAGGTAAAGGAAGCGTGCACGTATAGCTTACTAGAGGTAAAAACTGCTGATATTTTGGCAAAGGAAAATTTCCATAGCTGTTGCGCTATTTCGTCAAAGGAGTCGATGAAGTCAAAGAGAATTTATGTTGGCTTTGGTAAAACTGGCAATGCGCTTGACGCCAAAACCATGCGAAAGCCCATTGACGATTTTGTCACGACCGAAGAACTGGATCCCGGAGAATGCGTGGGCTTGGGTTTCGATGGCTGTTCAACGATGTCTGGCAAAGAAGGAAGTGTCCAAGCAATATTGCGGAAAAAGTATTAAAAAGCATTGTTCTTTCATCTGCTCTTCACACAAACAAAATTTAGTGGTAAATGATTTGAACACACAATACCAGAAATCCGAAATACTGTGGGAACTATAAAGTACATTATTACGTTTTTTCGCGAGACGGTCTTGAGAAAAAATTAATGCCAAACATCCCAGGCCTATGCCAGACCAGATGGTCGAGCAACACAGGTGCATTCAGAGTGTTTTAAGGAGCATTTGTACAATGATGCAAGCATTAAGAAATCCTTTCCATTGAAGGAAAATACCGCCACAGAAAAGCGCTTTTCATTTGCATTCAGCGGCATGTAAGTCGTCATTCATTCATGGCTATGATATTGATCGCGAAATACTCTGCGATGTTAGAGCCAGATGTAAATGCTCTCCAATCTAAGACCTTGGATATCTTCAAAACCTCGCAGCACATTAACATATTGTGGAAATGGTTAGGAAGCATACGGATAAGGTGAAAAAATCATCGATGAAGAAGCGTGTGTTAAAAAGAAGTTAATTGAAATCGGCCGAGCAACAGGGACTTGAGCTGAATATACCCACGGAAATTTTTTGGTAGGCAGCAGCACCGCAGCAACCATCTAGCAACAAATCCCACGGAGTTCTGAGAAGATCCTATAATAACTCCGTATCTGGATTTTATAACTTCTTTTGGGAATTACGGTTTTTCTACTGAAATACACCCTGCTTATGAAATTGACATATTCTACATCCTTTCACATGCTACCGATAAACCAATCGATGAGTTAAAGGGAAAGAACAACTTCATTTTATAGTTTTTACCCCTTAGAAGGCATAGAAGAAGAACTAGAACTTGTTTGGTTTACAAAAAATTTGGCAAGGACAAGAAAACCGGAGTAGTGAAGAACCTAAAAGATCTGTTGTCTCCCAAGTCTAATAGACTGAACCCTCCGCGACGAAAAAGGCTAATAGCCTACTCGCCCAACCATGCACAACAGTACAGTAGAAACACTTTTTTCAGTCTCCTGCTAAGGATTCAAGATTGGCTGCGAAAGTACTATGGAAGGACGGACAGCGTTTTTTAAACGGACTGGCTATGATGAGTGTACACAGAAATTTGTGTTTGATAATTATGATTATTTTATTCAAACAGTAGTTGATAAATTTGCGTTGAACCCAAGGAAATTACTTTTTTAATAATATCAATTTTGCAACTGCTCTATATTGTGAATTTTCCATCATTGGATATTGTATTTGATATTCTATTGTTTTAATAAAATAATTTTTTTTAAATATTAATCATTTAATTATCCATAAAAATGTTTCTAGTTTTATGTCTTCTTTCTATATATATATATATATATATATATATATATATATATATATATAATATATATATATATATATATATATATATTTATATATATATATATATTTATATATATATATATATATATATATATATATATATATATATATATATATATATATATATAAGCTTTATAAAATTTTAAGCTGCCCCCCCCCCTAGGTTGGAAGCTGGCGACGCCCATGTAAGTAAATAATATTAGTCTTATATAATATATATATATATATATATATTATATAAAATATATATAGTATATATAATATATATATATATATATAATATATATATATATATATTAATATATATATATATATATATATATATATATATTATATTAGTGATGGACCGGGATGTCAAAATTTGACTGTTTGCGGATGCGGATGCGGATGCGGATCTTAAAAAGGATGAGGATGCGGATGCGGATCTTAAAGTAGATGAGGATGCGAATGCGGATGCGGATGCGGATGTTTACTCTTTGAAGTTTGAATTAAAAATTATATATACATATATTTATATATATATATAATAATATATATATATATTATAATAAATATATATATATATATATATTATATATCTATATATACTGATACAATGGATATTATATATATTATAAGTATATATAAATATATATATATATATATATATATATAATATATATATATATATATATATATATAGTATATATATATATATATATATATATATATATATAAGTATATATATATATATATATATATTTACAGTTACAATTTATAATTTGTCACCACCACTCACGGGCAGAGCCCTATTCAAGGAGGGGTGTTGCACACCTCAGATATTCATCAACTAACACAAACTACGCAGATGAGCACAGACGCAGGCTTTAAAGTGAGAGAGATTAAATTCAGCAGGAAACACAGAAGATGGAAGAGAATTCCTCAGAACAGAGGTGGCAGGAAAGAAGGAAGCACCGCAGCGAACAAGCCTGGAGTTACCAATATCAACACAAAACTCATGCGCCGACACAGCACCCCTTGTGCTACGAGGGCCTCGTAAAGGTGGTGGTACGCGAGTGATAAGCCCCTCGAGACCTGCCGCTGCGGGTAACCTATGAAAAGAAGATTTAAAGTACCAAACCATCACGCCAGTAAAGATGTAGAGGGTCAACGTGAAACTGGAAAGTTGCAGAACAGTTTATAAAGCCTTTTGCCCTTTTGCCTCGACCCCTATCAAAAGCCGGGTGAAACCAGAGCCCCCCCCCCCTGATATGAGAGCAGTACTCCATACAAGGGCGGATGAGGCCCTTGTATAGCTGGAGCAACTGAGAAGAGGAAAAAAAGTCTCGCAGCCTAAACAGAACTCCCAGTTTCATTGAGGCCGCCCTAGCAACCGTTGTGATGTGAGGTTTCCAGGACATTTTTTTTGTTTATGTTAAGGCCAAGGATGTTTATATTGTCAACATGAGAGACGAGAGAACCGTGAAAGAGATAAGAAAGTGGAAGGTGTCTTAAAGAGGATATTTGTAGAAGTGGGTTTTTAAAGAATTGAATTTCACAAGGTTGAGACGACCCCACCCGGAAATTTTATCCAGATCAGCGAGAATAGAAATCGGAAAAATTAAGACGAGAGGCAATTCTAGAAGTAAAAGAGGGAGCAGAATTGAAATGAGTTGAAGAATGAAGGGTCGAGTCATCGGCATACGAGTGGATAGAGTTAGATGTGCAGGTGAGAAGATCATTAATGAAAAGTAGGAATAAAATAGGAGATAAGACAGAACCCTGAGGAACACCACTTTTGACAGAAAAAGAAGTCGCCCATCAACAACAGCCGATATTGAGCGATTTGAAAGAAAACTGGACATAAGTAGTAAAGAGAAGGAGGAAAACCCAAAGAAGGGAGCTTGGAGGAGCAGTGACGCGTGTCATACCCGGTCAAATGCCTTGGATATGTCAAACGCCACCACGCAAGTCTCTCCGTAGTTCCTGAGGGCGGAAAACCATAAATCATTTAGATAGAAAAGTATATCGCCAGTAGACCTTGAGCGCCGAAAGCCGTACTGGCGATCGGAAAGAAGTGAATGAGATTCCAGATGATCTAAGAAATGAGAGTTGAGAAGGGTTTCAAAGATCTTAGATAGAATACAAGTGAGGCTATAGGACGATAGTTAGAAAGAATCAGAGCGGCTTCCTTTTTTCCAAACAGGTTGGACATGTTCGTGATTCCGACACTGAGGGAAAGTATTAGTACTGGAACATAGAGAATATAGTTGAACAAAGGGCGGGTCAGCACGAAAGCCCTCCCCCCCACCATTCGTGAAGAATGCCACCCCGGCCGCTCGTTTTCCTAACGTTCACAGATTTCAGAAGGCCATGCAACCCAATCAAATTGTAATATAGCAATGGCATAGGACCCACATTGAGGAAGGAGGAGAGGAGTGCCAGAATCCTCTAGGGTTGAGTTAGAGGAAAAAATAGGAGGCCGAAGAGATTTTCCTTTTCAGTTGAAGAATTAGCAACAGAACCACAGATCGAATAAGAGGAGGAAAGACAGATTTACAGAAGTGGTTAGTTAGAGATGTTTTTGCAAGAGGCCAAGAAGATTTATCAGTAGGCAGAATCAAGGAGGTTAGCGCACTTCGTTTGATGAAAGCCCCTTTGCTCGACGAAGAGTATCCCTGCAACGATTTCTAGCTGAATTAAAATTAGAAAAGAGTTGATAGAAGAACGAGAATTTTTCCACCCTCGATATAGCCACTGTCTCTAGCCTGAATGACCAGAGAACAAGCATGATCGAGCCATGGGATATGAGGAGAGAAAGGATTTAGTCGAAGAAGAAATTGAACCTGCTCATACCATCAACGATTACAGCTCCCATCTTATCGCAGAAGCCGAAGCGTCACCTGAGTCAAAGCAGTCATTCCAATTATAGCTAGCGTAGAAGCGACGCAAGCCCCACAATCGGCCCGATCAAAAGTGCCAAGAAAAAAACCAGGGCTGCGGGTCCGGAGTCGGAGTTCCGTGGAGTCGGAGTCGTGATCGTGCAATTTTCCA
>JABUQX010085342.1:10000-20000 GCA_015478945.1 Trachelipus rathkii
CACGGGCAGGCCCTAACTCAAGGGCAGCCGAGGTGGTACTCACTTAACGCTCCAGAAGGACGCATAGCCAAGCCCAGACAGAGAGCAACAGACCCACCATTTCTCCCACCCGACCCTCGCATCGTTCGGGCGAGCTGCTCCTCTAACACCCTGACAGCGATCGGGCGCTTTTTTATATAAATTAAATAAATATATTAAAATATATATATATATATATATATATATAATAAATACATATATATATATATATATATATAATATACATATACGCTATACTATAAGTACTACTATAAAGTATATATCTGGATATCATCATAGTCATATATATGATACATATACATTACATCACATAAATACATAGACCAATGACCTAACTACATCAATAACACATACACAAACCGATATATATACAATATAATACATTCACTACTATTACCTATAATACTATCACTATCATCTTACTATCATTGCATTACTACATCACACTTCACTGCAACCATGTGTTTAAAATTAATATTGTTATTGCCCTCTACCACAATCATTTGCCACAATACTATTAATAATATCTCCACCACTATTCACTACTTATTAACAACAAATTTTCATTAGAAACTTAATATTACACTGTATTATTATTATCATTAATCACCACAATCACTGTTATACTTTATTACTATGTTTATTAAGCCTATAATGATTTTCACTACATCACAATAATATTCATTTACCAGAATATTCACCATATTTTAAAAATTATCATTAACATTATTATGCACATTATAACAGTACTAATATATATACTATAGTATATATATATAACTCTATATATATATATATATACTATATAATATATATATACTATAACGATATCTATAGTAATCAATACTACCTATACAGGTATATATATTACTCATATATATATACTATGATATACGATACTTATATATATATACTATATTTATATATATCTATATAGTATAAGCTTAGATATAACTATATGATTAATATACTATATATATTATATAGACTGTACTATATAACTACTACTATAATATCACCAGTATATACTACCGCATACATATTATCATAGTACTATATATATAATAGTATATATCACTATTATAATATATATATATCATAATAATATATTACTAAGATATATATATAGTATACTATTATCTATACAGTACAAATCAATTATATACTAATAAACCTACGGAATAAGTAACATAATTATATACTATACTACTATATATATATATTATTATATATATTATTATATAACTACTATATATATATATATATATATATATACGCTATATCTTATATACTATATATATATATTATATATATAGATCTATATATACTATATATATGGGCACTTTACTACCATAATGTGGGGGACAAACCAAATTATCGTCAAGTCACAATGGTCGACAAACCCATCAAAAAAAAAATTTCCAGCTTCATATCTGGCTGGTTGAAATATGAAAAAAGGTGCATGCTTTTAATTTTTTCTTAGGACCGTGTGTGTGTGTTGTGGTGTGGTGCTGTGCAATACTTTAGGTCTTCACTATTGAAAAATCATGAACTCTCGAAGGCCAAGCGTTCTTTTTTAATTTTTATCGACGCGAGCGTCTAATAACAATGTTCGTTAATATTCACGGCTAAATTATTTTTACCAAATAAAATGCATATTTAAATTCATAAAACTAAAACATGCATTTTATTTACCAATTAAAATGCATATTTAAAATTTTTGTTATATTATGACATCTAGTTATATGTTACTCATTTTATATATTTCCAGAATATATATATATATATACTCATACTAGTAATACTATATAACTAATCAGTACCTATTATATAGTATCACTAATACTACTACTATACTATATATAATATACTCTACTATATAATATATATAGCATATATATATATATAGTTTAATATATATATATATATATTGCATTTAATCTCTTACGTCATCGGTACCCTTTGACTGATTTGTTCCTTATGT
This sequence comes from Trachelipus rathkii, assembly GCA_015478945.1. Lineage (NCBI taxonomy): Eukaryota > Metazoa > Arthropoda > Malacostraca > Isopoda > Trachelipodidae > Trachelipus > Trachelipus rathkii. The sequence goes on from JABUQX010085342.1 coordinate 12,024, forward strand.
CATCATAAATAAAATAGGTGACGCCCATTTATTACCAGGAATGAAGAATGAGAAGCTTCTTAAAATTTTAATTGAAATAAAAGTTTTTCTGCCGTCTGTAGTCACGCAGGACTTGAGAACATGCAAAGTTTTGGATGGGGCTGGTGCTGGTGATGGTGGTGGTGTTTTTGCTGGTGCTTGTGTTTGTGCCGGTGTTGGTGCTGGCGTTGGTGCTGGTGCTGGTGCTGGTGCCGGAGTCAAAAGCCAATTTTTTTTTAGCTTTAAAATAAATGAATTTTGAAACCAGAATCGCATTTTTTTTTATAACGATGGAGCCGTCAAATTTTAAAATTACGGTGGCTCTGCAGGAGCAGGATATTTTAAAATGATGGAGCCTGAGACGGAGCCGGCAAATCATTTTACCTGCTTCGACGCCATGATTTTTATCACAAGTTTATTGTTTTATTCGGCTGTGTTTTAACTCGTTGGAAAAAGTGTGTTCCAATATTGACAAGCTGCGGATTTTCACATATTTTATTTATTACGTCATACGATTTGCAAACATTTTTCATATCCTTATATTAGTTTATTTATAATAGTAAATATATAGTATAGTATATATACTATATAGTACAATTATATATATATACCTAAGTAGTAGATACTATATATATACTACTAAGTATATATACTATACTAGTATCAATACCTATATATATATTCGCATACTATATATAATATATATATCTATTATACTATAGTAGTACTAATAGATATAATATAGGTTACTAGCTATACGTATATATATACTATAACTATAATATAGTATACATACATATATACTATAGTATATAAGTACTAACAGTATATATATATATATATTCATACTATTTGAAGATAATTAACATATATTTTGTGTCATACCTATCAGCTACTACTATACTATAATGATATATATATAATATTATATTACTAGTAAACTATCACTTACATATATATACTAGTACTTACTATATATACTCTAGTACTACTCATATATATAGCATAACATATATTATATACATCACTATTCAATACTACTACTATATAGTATATATACTTACTCATCATATATATACTAATATATATATACTAAGCATATCATAACATAGTCTAAACGTTAATACTACATATTACTATAACTCACTACTAATACCTTAGTATATATATATATATTATATATATATATTTAATTATTATATATATATATATATATATATATATATATATATATATATATACATATAATATATATAATATATATATTTATATTATAGTATTATCATATATATATATATATATATATATATATATAATATATATATATATAATATATAATATATATATATATATATATATATAACTATATATAACTATATATAACTATATCATAACTACTTCATCATAACATATATATATATATATATATATATATATACCGTATATATGAGATATAGTATCATATACTAGTAATATATATATATAATATCATTATATATATATATATATTATATATAACATATATATACAGACTATCTATATATATATATAATTATATATATATATATATATAATAATATATACTATATATATATAATATATATAATATATATATATCTATACCTAGTATACTATATGATATATAACCCTTATATAGTACCACCTCATAATACTATATCACACTTCAGACCAATTACACCTACATTAATATATCATATATATAATATATAATATTATATATATATATATATATATTATATATAAATATATACTATATATATACTATAATATATATATACTATATATATATATATCTATCATATATATCATATATATATACGCTATATATATATATATATATATTATATAGTATTACTTATATATATTATATATACTAATATATATATATATATATATATATATATATATAGTTTACAATCACTTTCGAAATTAGTTTCCGAAATTTTCTGATCGTGAGAAAAGTGCCAACGACAAATTTGAAGACTTTACTCTCCAAAAGTCCCGCAAAGCTCCTTCCTGTTCTTGACAGGCCAACAAGAAAGAACTGCGAAGCCATTGTTAAAAATGACAAATATTCGCATGTAACAATCATATTTCCTGGTTTCCCTTACGTGACAAACTTATTCATCCCAGAAACATCTATAATACTACTATATAATACTATATATTATATATACCCAGCTTACCATACTATAATATATATATATATATATAATAATTATATATATACTACTAATATCATATATATCATATATATTATATATATATATATATACGTCTATATATATTATATATATATATATACTAAATAGTATAGTATATAATATATATTTCACAATCTGATTTTCTATTAGTTAATTATTAATATTTTTTTAATTTGTAGCGTCTGAATCTTCTATTCCCATGGAATTACAGGCGTCTTGGTGAGGGACAAATTTGTCAGTATCTACATGTATTTCCTGAACCAAGTGGATTAGAATGGCAAACACTTATTTAGAATTGATAGCAAGCCCTGCTTCGGCTCAACCCACTTAATAATTGTAGCCACCGTGGACTTGATTTTTCATCCAACTGAGTTAATCTTCTTATGCTAGAAGCATGAGATGAGAGAGTGAGATGCGATTGTATGTTAAAGTAGAATGAGAGGAGAGAGACGAGGGAAGAGAGAGAGAGAGAGAGAGAGAGAAGAGAGAGAGACGAGAGAGAGGAGAGAGAGTGTATGTGTGATATTGTATGTTATAATAGATGATCTCTGTTGTATGTGTTGGCTATGTTTTTAGTGATATGTGAGTTTTGAGATTAGTGTAAATTCACTATGCCGTCAAACTTGAATTAAGTAACTTTTCACCAGACATAATCTCCTACCTACGCACGGATATTTTTTGTGCGTTCAGGTACCGACCGAGATTCGAGCAGTTGCCGTCCCCGTCGCCGTCGCCGTCGCCGTTGCCGTTGCCGTCGCCGTCGCCAGAGGGGGAAAACAAGGCGGACTCCACCATGTGAACATATATACACTCACATGATTATAATAATAATACTATACTCAAATATATATATATTATATATATATATTATACGTCATATACTAGTTACTATACTACTAATATATATATAATATATATATATATATATATAATAGTATATATATAATATAATATATATATATATATATATACTACTATTATATATATTATATATATATGGTCGTAAAGGACGGTCATATCGAAAGAAAGCCGATGAATTTAATATATATACATCACCCTCGGAGGGTTCCACTTGGCTTTCCACGGCTCGCGGAAGGTGGTTATAAAGTTCAAAGAAACGAAAACTTTAATGGACGGAAACCTCTTTTGGACGACCACTTGATCTCAGGCCGAATACAACAGGAATTTTCCGAGGCAAAACAAATGTACTGCTACGCCCAAACAATCCACCTTCGCAGTTACATCCATCGGAGTCAGGGTTGCTCTCAAACACAACTATCAGTCATCGTATCTTAAAAGAGTAAAAATTTCATCTTTACAAGTTACAAATCCTGCACTATTTAGCAGAGGATGACCCAGATAGGCGGCTTGAGATGTGTGAATGGTTTTCCAATCAATTGAATGAAAACAGTCGTTTCACCGAAGACTCTGTGCTATTCAGCGATGGAGCTTTGTTTTATGTGATTGGTTAGGTTAACAGACAGAATGTTCGATACTGGTCGCAAACCCATTGAAATTTTGTTTATTATGCAAAGCAGTAAGGAGCGCAAAAATGTAAAGTGTGGGTGGTTTGTGAGAAGCTCATGTGTTGGGACCATTCTTTTTCGATGAATATGTAACTGGTGAGACCTATCTAGCCACGCTGAGGGATCAGTTAATGCCCCACCGTGAAGGTTTGGGTGAAGGACTTCCTGACTGGTTCCAACATCATGGCGCCCCTGCCTATTTCGCCAAGGTCGTAAGGGATTGACTGAACGACAATTTCCCTAACGTGATTGGAAGACGTGGCAGTGTGGAGTAATCTCCTCGGTCACCTGACCTTAGCCCCCTTGACTTTATTTTTCTGGGGGTATGCTAAAGGAGAAAGAGTACTCAATCAAAATCACAGATAAAATACACTTGACTGAAGGCATAAAGAGTGATTGTGCTCAAAATAGACGACAATGTGGATTTATTAGATCCATTAGAATTTAGCAAAGTGCATCAACCTGTGCATCGCAAATGAAGGAAACCATATGAAAACGTTATTGAATATTCCAATTGAATAAAATGTTGTTAATAAATGTCATATCTGGAAAGTTTTCCTCGATCCCTACGTGTCCAGACTTTAGGAACACCCTGTACTAGAACTCAAGAAAGCATTGAAGAAACTTTTTATGGAGAACAGATATTTGAAAGGTAGATTTAATATTTATGATATTTATAATATTTATGTTGTTAATACAATTGTTGATCCATGATATAAAATGAATATTTTTTTCCAAACTATTAAAGAAAAGTCTTTCAAGTGGATTAAACATGAACTGAAAGATGTAATAAAGAACAAAATTAAATATATCGACGCGTGATTAGAGAATGTGGAACAGTCATAATCGTCGACATCAAAATATTATTCTCTTATGTTGAAACCGTGAGAGTGAACCCTCAATAACATCATTGTCAACACGTTCAACTGATCTAAGAAGATCTTCTATCGCAAAAACATTTTTAGAACCTAGCAGTCGACAGTGAAAATGATCGACAGGTCAAATGGTCGACATTTGTAAAAAAAAAAAAAAAAAAAAAAAAAAAAAAAAAAAAAAAAAAAAGAATAACAGTTAACGTACAAAAAGTTCGTATCCTATTAAATGCTACTAACCTAACATTACCTAACAAAACTTAACTAAAATAACCTAGAAGAACTAACCTATTCTAACCTAATAAGATTTGAAATTATCTTAGCCAAAACTATCTTTTTAATAACTGCTAATTAATCTATACCCAGCCTAGTCTAATCTAGCCTAAGCTGACTTAGTCCTAATATAACCTTAGCCTCAGGAGCTGCCCTAATCTAAATAATCCTCCTACCCTATGAAACATATTAAAAAATAAATTACCTCTTTATTTAACATAATAAAGGACTTTGCAATTTTTTATCTGGACCTAATCTGTCAGTACGGGATGCGAAAGGAAGAGGTCATAAACTCTATTACATAAGATATTCCCTAATGCGTTCATATGTTTTAATTATCAATTACCTTATGTAATGGTGTTGTAGACATCAAGGTTCCAAAGTTTTTAATTTAAATTCACTTCTAATAAAAGTCAAATTTTACAATAAAAATATTCAAAAAATTATGTAACACTTTGAACCTCCAAATTTGTCAAAATGACAGATCATATATTATAACTTCTCCAGGGTGATAAAGCGATACAATTTTAAGAAGCCATATAACATAAATTTGTAGTTGTATATTTTTTCCAAAAAATCACATAATAATAAAAATATTTCCATTCAATTCATAAAAATAAAAAATTGCTATAGAGTTTTGAAATTTACTATATAATTGTTAATATTTAATTAAATTTTCATTTTAAGAATAAAAAAATAACCAAAATATGAAAAATTTTTATTTGCATAAAATCTTTAAAAAAACAAGAAAAAAAATACTAATTAACGTCGATTGCTTTTGCAAATTTCAAGTTTGTTAAAATCTTCTAAAATCATAAAATTTGAATTTTTCTTTAACTTTTTCAGTAGAACTAAAAATAAGCGAAATTCTGAATATATTTAAAAAGTAAATTAATTAAAATTTCAGAAATAAAAAGAAAAATAAAAAATAGAAATTTCAGAATTTCTGATATTAAATTTGAAAAAGACATTTATTTAAGAAGAAAATAGAATTTATATGTTAAATATATATATATAAGAAAATATATTCTTAAATACGGGTTCAGTGCAACTTTGATTTTCTTCTCAATTTAAATGTATTGATATATTATTTTACAAAACATTATATTCCTCAATTACTTCTCTTTTTGTTTTTTTTTTCTTGTTGTTATCAAACATTTATGAACGAAATTAAATTTATGCTTGCTTGGAGCTGGAAACACCTTTCAACACTCTCTTGCATTTTTATTACTTTCTTTTCTTGTTGTATCAAACACTTATGAACAAAATATCTCATTTATGTGTTTTTTTTGGGGGGGGCTGGAAATACCTCCCAACACCTTTTATCTAGTCTTCTTTTTCGTGTTTCTATCAGAAGTTTTTGCAAGAAAAATTCCATTATGTATTTGTCTGAGACTGTAAACACCTTTCACAGATGTGCATTGTGGCTGTAACCTTTAAAATAATAAAAGCAGGTAACCGTATCCAATGATTGGTCATGTAAGGACATACATAAGTACTGTAAGACCGTCTACGAGCAAACAAGTTTTAATATTATGAATGAATTAAATCGTGACCTGTTAAATATGTACATACATTAATTAAAAGGCAAGCATAAATTCTCAAATTCAAATCGGTATACATACATACATACATACATACATACATACATACATACATACATACATACATACATACTATCTATATATATACATACATAAATACATACATACATACAGTACATACATACAAACATAAATATCTCAAATTCATACATCGATATACAAACATACATACATACATACATACATACATACATACATACATACATACATACATACATACATACATACATACATACATACATACATACATACATACATACATACATAAAAACATAAAGTGAAGTCATTGGAAAAAAAAAATTAAAGATTAGGTAAGAGAACGACCTCGTCTTTGTTACTTTCTTTTGTTTTGCTTTGTTTCAGAAAAGCCAAATTAAAACTTAATTTATGTAAATCACGAGTTTAAAAAACAACAAATAAAAATTCATTTGGAAACTCTTTTTGAATAACAAGAGATAAAAAAAAAAAGAGAAAAAATGGAACAAGGGATAAAAGGAAGAGCGGAAATCAATAAAGAAAAGGAAGAAATTTAAATACTAGTACTGTAGTTGTAACAGTAGTAGTAGTAGTAGTAGTTGTAGTAGTAGTAGTAGTAGTAGTAGTAGTAGTAGTAGTAGTAGTAGTAGTAGTAGTAGTTGTAGTAGTAGTAGTAGTAGTAGTAGTATTTGTAGTAGTTGTAGTAGCTAGTAGATAGTATATAGTACCTCGCTCATCGCTATCATCATCAGTAGTATGTAGTAGTAGTAGTAGTAGTAGTAGTAGTAGTTGTGTTGTAGTAGTAGTAGTAGTAGTAGTAATAGTAGTAGTAGTAGTAGTAGTAGTAGTAGTAGTAGTAAGTAGTAGTAGTAAAAGATAGTTTGCGTTGATAGCAAACTCATTTAATTGATATTATATATATAGTACCTATATATATATATATATATATATATATCATATATTATATATATATCTATATATTATTATATATATATATAGTATATACTATATATATATATATATATATAATATATATTATATAGTATATATATATATACCGCTCTCCTTCATATATTATATATAATATATATATATATTTCTTTATATATATATAAATATCTTTATATACTGTACTACCAAAGCGCATAATAAATATTATTTGCTTTATATATTATATAATATACTATATATATATAATTTGTATATATACATTATATATAGCATTTATTATCATATAAGAATATGTTTATTTAAATAAATTATAATATTATTTTTCTTTATATTCATATAAAATGCTTTATATTATTACTTATATATATATATATATATATATATATATATAATATATGTATTATTACTGTACAGTTTACAACCGTTCCCAGGAAGGGTCAAGACCTCTGTCAGCGGGGCCATGTACTCTTCTATATTTTCTCTATCCTCCAAGACTTGCCATATTCCCTCAACTCCTGCCATGGACGCATCC
>JABUQX010085342.1:25000-27500 GCA_015478945.1 Trachelipus rathkii
ACCCTCATGCTCCGCCGCCTTGTATTCTACTCTCCTCTCTTCTCGTTGTTGTCCATGTTTCCGCTTCGTACAGCAGCGTCGGAGTCAGTATGCTGTTAAAAATCACTTTTTTAACTTCTATTTTAATGTTTTTATCTTTCATCATGGGGTATACCGCTTTCATAACTAATCCATACTTTTCCATTCTTTGCGTAATCTCTTCTCCACTTCCTCCCCTTCTGCTAAAACATCCTCCGAGATAATTGCAGTTATTTACCGCCTTCACCTCCTCCCCTCTCACCACCATCCTCATCCCCTCCTCATTTCCTCCGGTTATTGTTAATATCTCTGTCTTCTGTACGTTCATCCTCATCCCTGCTTCCTCCAACTCCTCCGTAACAACTCCAACCACCTCTCGAATCGTCTCTCTCTCTTCCAACATGCGCAGATCGTCCGCATATGCATTATGTTCGCCTATTCAAATACTCCCAGTCTCTACCGCTGCACTTTCCTTATCCACTACGTCTAAATATAATCATAAACAGGCAGTGGAGATAAAACACTCCCTGCTTCACTCCTGTTTTCACTCAACGCATCTATCGTTCTCGCATCAATTCTAACATTCAAACTGCATTTTTGTCATACACTACTTTTTCTATTGCCTTTCTTAATCTAAACCCTCACTCCATAATTCCTCTCCATAGCTCTCCAGGCTTTTTTCCCCTTGGCACCGAATCACAATGCCTTTTGCAGGTCCGCATGAACGCTACAAGAATCTCTTGCATATTTCCAGCATCTTCTCCCGAAACATTCTTAGTGTTGAAATTAAGAGGTCTCGTCGTTCTCTCTTCCTCTTCTATACCCGTAACTGTTTCTTCTCCGAGTCTCTGGCCTCTACCTTCTCTCTCAGCCTCCTCTCCAATATTCTTTCGTATATTTTCGCCAGATGGTCCATCAGTGAAATGCCTTGTTGATGGGAGATTTCAACGCTAGAGTAGGAAAGAGAAGAGAGATGGAGAGAGTATTGGGACCATTTGGAGAGGATACAAGAAACATGGAGGAAGAGGCGTTGATTGATTTTTGTGTGAGAAACGACCTAAAAATAATGAACACGTTTTTCAAGCACAGAGAGTCTCACATCTTTACGAGGTATAGATGGAATCAGGTAACGCAACAATTCGATCAAAAATCGGTGATAGACTACATGATAGTCTCCGATAAAAGGATGGTTAAGAATGTAAAGGTGATCCCGGGAGTGTCCTTGGATGCGGATCATAGACTGGTGGTGGCGGACATGAAGATAAGAGGGGAGGGAGGAGTAAATGAGCAGAAGAGGGCAGTGATCAGAGTGGAGAAGTTAGAAGAACAAGAAACGAGACGAAATTATGAACGGGAAATGCAGGAAACCCTAAGGAATGAAGAAGAAAACGAAGACTTGCAGGATGTCATTAAGGAAGTGGCAGAGAAAACTCTTGGTAAAAGATTTGTAGGAGGTACTAGGAAGAGACATACACCATGGTGGAACGAAGAAGTGAAAAAAGCAATTAAAGTAAAAACAGGGAAAATGAGGAAGTGGCTGAAAAGAAGAACAGCGGCAGCAAGGGAGGAATATGTACAGGCAAGGAATGAGGCAGAGAGAATAAAGAGGAGGGCAAAAAAGATGGAGGCGGAGAGAATGGCAGGAGAAATAACGAGAGATGTGGGCGAAGGGAAGAAAAAGATATTTAAGATGGCGAAGGCGTATAGAAAACCAAAAACCGTAACTAGAAATATAAAAGATAAAAACGGAGAGATTCTTGTGAGACCGGAAGAAAGAAATGATAGATGGACCGAATACTACGAAGATCTGCTAAATGTAGAATACAGAGAACAAGAGGAAGAGGCTGTAGATAAGACGGTCAGACGAGAGAGGAGGAAGGCGGAGAGATAACGGTAGAAGAATATGAGGAGGCTATAAAAAGGATGAAAAAGGGTAAAGCCCCAGGAGAGGATGGAGTGGCTGTGGAGTTGGTGGTGGAGGGAGGAGAGGAGCTGAGAGAGAGAATCATCAGTTTGATGAACAGTGTTGGAGAGAGGGAAAGGTGCCGGAAAGGTGGGGAAAAGCAATATTATTACCGTTATATAAAGGTAAAGGAGATGCAGGAAGCTGTAATAATTATAGAGGCATTTCACTGATGGACCATCTGGCGAAAATATATGAAAGAATATTGGAGAGGAGGTTGAGAGAGAAGGTAGAGTCGAGACTCGGAGAGAAGCAGTACGGGTTATAGAAGAGGAAGAGGAACGACGGACCTCTTATTCACACTAAGAATGGTCTCGGAGAAGATGCTGGAATATGGCAAGAGATTCTTTGTAGCGTTCATCGACCTGCAAAAGGCATTTGATTCGGTGCCAAGGAAAAAGCTCTGGAGAGCTATGGAGAGGAATTATGGGGTGAGTGGTAGATTAAAGAAGGCAATAGAAAGTATGTATGAGAAATGCAGTTGTAATGTTAGAACTGAGTGCGAAGAACGATAGATTG